>VCRD01000567.1:105903-131670 GCA_006783055.1 Trinorchestia longiramus
TGACAAGTATCTGAATTCCATGGTTAGAAGAAATACTCAAAAATTTTAGTACAGAATTACGACGTACTCGTAGTGGAGAAATGACATTACGAGTACGTCGTAGTACTCGTCGTAGTACTCGTCGTAGTACTCGTCGTAGTACTCGTCGTAGTACTCGTAAAGTAGGACGCATTGTTAAGCTTGTATAGGATTTTTTGTAATCATCAGTTTAAAGGTCAGATAGAATTCCTTCATTCATTGACAGTCTCGACAAAATTAACACGTTGACTCCGAAGTGGTACGTATGTGGGCCACTTAGGTTAGGTTCTGTAAATTTTGCAGTGCCTTCTAGTAATACTATGTACAAAGAGAAGATTTACACCGGCCAGGCAATCGGAGAGAACGTGTTAAAAGGACCCTAAAATGAGGACCTTTTTCGTATATGAAAGATTATGGAATGATATAATGTGGGTAGTGCTATCTTGTACGATTCTCAAACGTTTCCGTTCTAGCACAGTAATTCGGGTTTCAACTGTTGACTTAACGAAACAAGATAAACTTTTTTCTGACTCAATTTCTCAAACTCAAGATCTTAAGCTTCAAGATATGACATCATTACCAATTAACATATTTCGCACTTGAACGTGACATTTTAGTTCAGCATCACAAGTATCAATCCCTGGGATTTCTTGTATTACTGAATTCCATTTACATTAGCATTTGAGAATTAGATTTTACGTAAATATAACCATAAAACTATGGAGTAGATGTATCAGCAGTGTGATGAAATACACTAACATGGATAATTTCAGGATTGTGGAGATGTGCCAGACGTACCTCGTGGAGCGCAGCGCAGAATTCGACGGCGACACATCCGGCAGCGGTTCAAGTTTATCTGTTCTCCGCACCTTCCGACTTTTACGGATTTTGAAACTCGTTCGTTTTATGCCCCAACTGCGACGGCAGCTCTTCGTAATGCTTCGGACGATGGACAACGTCGCGATTTTCTTCTCGCTTTTGGTGCTTTTCATTTTCATCTTCAGGTAAGAGTTTTTCCCCTTCAATCCTTTCTTGCTTTGAATGTAAAATTGTCCCTGGCTTAGTTCCCTTTAAATTGTTTATGTAATAATGAGAACTGTAAACCTCATCCGTCTCTTTTTATCACAGGAAATCGATTTGTTTTGAGGTAAATAATTCTTCTTGTTGGCATTTTCTTGGCAAGTTTACAAATTTAATAAAAACAATATATTTCTTTCCCTATTTTCTCGCGCACATTCTTTCCACTAATTCCTTCACAATTCGACCACACCAACTAATACATGAATTATTTACACCGAGAAAAATTTGACAATGAGACAGTTGGCAAAAAAACGAAATGTTGTATTCGAACAAATGTTCAAATTTGAGTTGAGTTCATAGTTATCAACTTACGTAGCAATATTTTACCATGTACTAACTAGAAATTTTATTTTGAGACAAATTTGCAATATCTAAAACTTTGGTGCAAAACTCGCCTGTAACAAGTGTTGACATGAACAAACCTTCCAACACACCGTGTCTAGAACATTACAGGTGAGTGCCAGTTAACTAAAAGAATAGAGAGGGATTTTACAAGCTCACTTTAGTGCAGTGTGAACACTGCAGTGTATATTTTTTCAATTTAAAAGTGTCAGGTGCGATACTGTTCTTACTATCGTGAAAGTATACAATATTTCTCAATAACTACATGTTACTTGGTTCAATTACTGAGATGAACTGTATTTGAAATTTGGTGTAAATTTTTAGTTTCAACTGTAGTTCACAAAATCAATTTTAGTTCAACTATTTCCACAGGTGTTCTCGCTCGTTCAACCTAACGAAAGCATCGTACTTTTAAATGAAAGTAACGTTTACTTACTCACATATTACTTTTTAACTAATAAAAAACCGCATATACAGGTGCACTTTTGAGTTTCCTTAGTACCGCGAAAGTAAGTTATTTCTATATTAACTAAGCCCTTTGTATGAAATATCAACGAGGCTACCAACTTCCATCTGCTTCAAGGGTTGATACGTTTACTTCTCTGAATCATTTGCACAATTTATGAATGCAAGAAGTTGTTACACTTTTATTAACTATTTTGGTTGAATTTCTGATGTTCTCCTACAAAAAAAATCGACATGAACATCTTTTCATCTGATGCATATTAATTTAATGTATTTTTAATTTGACAGTATTTTTACAGCTTCTTTGAAGTGCAGATCTACTTTCATTATCTTCAATTTGTATAACGTAGTTCAATTTAATATCCACACTCGTCAAAAATAATAAAATAAACAAAATAGCTCGTCATTCTTTTGTTGAATTCTTTAATTACACTCCCTGGTTTAAAATAATTTTCAATTTGTTCTCATAGTTCTTTTTTATATTTAAAAGCTCTCCAGTTTGCCTTCATAACAAACATCGAATTGTATTTGATCTTGTACTATTTTTCTATCAAATTTTAATGCCTTAATTTTTCCATTAGTTGCAAGACGCAATATTCTCGTCATAATTTTTCCTGGAACACAAACTTGTTGACGAATTCAGGGGTCCAGCAAAACAGTGCACTGTGTTGACGAATTCAGGGGGTCCAGCAAAACAGTGCACTGTGTTGACGAATTCAGGGGGTCCATCAAAACAGTGCACTGTATTGACGAATTCAGGGGTCCAGCAAAACAGTGCTCTGTATTGACGAATTCAGGGGGTCCAGCAAAACATTGCACTGTGTTGACGAATTCAGGGCGTCCAGACAAAACATTGCACTGTGTTGACGAATTCAGGGGGTCCAGTAAAACAGTGCACTGCAGGTTGCAACACTTGTGAAGATTATTTTGCTCATCCTTGTACCACATTTCTATCCACATTTCCCCCGCCGTTTATTTATTTTTGGTTTTCTATGAACACAACAAAATTGAAATGCTTTTCCCACCCCCACGTGCGTTCGACGTTGCAAAGTGCTTCGATAAACTGAGTCACATCTACTCCTTTATTATGTTCTATAATTTTTAGCTCTTCTCAAAGCAGCGTATCAAAAACTCCAATGCAATAAATACTGCAATCACAACAATGAAGCCTAAACACTTGAGAGTGAAAATTTGTACACGAGTTTTAAAATATCATTCAAAAACAGCTCTGTTGAGAAATATAATTCCAAAATAAAGATTTAATCTATGACTACATTCACATACGCAAGTAATTTGGTAGCTCTGTATTCAGAGCATTGTTTTCACTTTTACGTTTTTACAATACACTTCAACTTTACGCGCTATCCGTGCAATGGTAAACTAATAATTAATTTCTTCTAGTTATTATATTTATTTGTTATATTAGTATTTAATTTGTGGTTTTGGCTTTTTTTCATTAATCGATTTAAACGTTTCTCTCAAAAAAGTAGTTTTTTTAAGTTTGTAGTCAAAAAGTCTTTCACTTTAAATCAGGCAAAATTGTAATTAATTTTTTCATTCATTATTTGCTCTATTTCCTTGTACAGTCACAACCACACACAGTTTACAGTAATAAAAAGCTCATGTTTGAAATCTATTAAAGTCCCAATTAAGTCTATCATTGACGATATGGACGCTGGTACTGCGTGTAATACTACATCAACCCTCCCAAAATGCAAATAATTTTTTATTCAGCCGATTTTCATGGAACTTTTTCCTGTACAAAAGGTTTTAATTTGTGCCCAGTGAAAAATAGTCAAACAATCGATTGGAGTGGAGATTTACCAGCTGAGCTGGACGAGTGGTCTCGTACGTAGATGCAATCATTTTTGTAGTTCAGAGTCTCTTTGTTGAAGACATTCAGCCATTGTGCTGGCTTGTGCTCAATTATTCAAGGTCCTAGAAAACTATACGAAAAAAAATCAAGGGAAATGAGCAATTTTGTAGTAGTATTTTGAGACTCGTGGAATCGTTTTTGGATGTCCATCAATAGATGGTTGCTCCAAAACTGTCATGGGAAAATATAAAAAATATTGAAAAAACTTGTCTATTTATTTCCAAATCAAGATTTCCCTGTATCTTTTCCTTACTTTACTTTACGCATTTATGGATTTAATTCATTTTCTCATCTTACATTTCTGCTGTAATGCTTCAGGTCTTACAACTAACCACACTTTTTTAATTACACCAGAGGTTTTTGTTTGCCATGATCATTTTTCAAATTTGTATGTGATAATATTTTCTATATGCCTGATACTAAACTGAATATATTTTAATTAATTGTAATAATTGATGTAATTAATTATTATGGGTGTTAATTACGTTCTCGCTTTAACTAATCTGATTGATGGACACTGTGCTTAAATTTCGATCCCTTAATTATATGCACTCGAGAATATTCAAGCAATTATTTTAGAACAAAGCTCTCTCAATCATCTATGGAAGAAAGTAAATGGAGTATTCTATAGAACAAATTCTCGTTTCATTATTTCTTCTCAAACGTGTACCTTAGGCACGCAGGGCCTAGTGAGCGTAGTTAACAGAATTTAATAGTTTAGGGAAAATAGTTCGGTCGCGATTGTTAGGTGGGCATTCATATTCCATTTTATATTTTCTTCGTTTCGTATTTTCGATGAAACATTTTACATCCATGTGCTAGCAAGAGTTTGTACTATTTGTTCATTTTAAGTCGACTTGTATCTTGCATTCAAGATATTTAAGTGACACTGTAAAGCACTTAGCGCTTTAGACGCTTTGTAGCTAAATTTTTCTTGCTTAATGTATGGAAACCCAGCATTGTGCAATTAAAACTTGACACACTTCCAGTGTCCTCTGGAATGGTTGTAAGCTGACATATAGTATCAAATAAAAAATTCACGGTTCCATCCATTTTATAGTTTAATGAGTAAAATATACTTTTTGATAGAGGACGCATTAACTTGAGATATTAATTCACATAGGCTCATGGGCATCATGAAAGACATGAAGCCTTTGACTCAAATACACTTGTTTTCTGTCGTATCTCTGTCAATTCCCACAAAATTGTTTTCATTGTACGCAAAGCCTTAAAACAATCCGAATTATTTCTCATAAATCTACATCAAACAAAATTCTTGATTGACTGAAATGACTGTATAGTTCAAACGAGAAATGACGCACTCCAAGATTCACGGATATTTTGCTTTAGTATCTTCTCTTATTTTTTGGGTTACTAAAATGCTCAAAATGAAATTTTATTTCGTTCATTTACGTTCCTTTTTGTGCAGTTGGTTTTTCATAAAGTCTTCACGCAAATTATTTTACATTGTTTTTAACTTTGCTACTCTTTTGTTAATGTTGCGACTTAAATTCAATTTTATATCTTCAGATACTTATCTTCATGAATGAATTCTTAGTTACAATCGAGACCCCGAAAGTTTTTTTTACACAGTTATTTGGTTACCGCCGCTAATTTTCAAAATAAAACCTTACTCTTCCATTAAAACCATGGGAAGAAAACTCGACTTTCACACGTGAGGTGTAAACTAAAACTTGGCCTCTGCCTCCAATGAGTCTTTTCTTAATAATACTTTCCTCTGAATATTTTTATAAGCACATTATTGGAGATAAATAAAAACAGTATTATTTGAGCGTTCTTTTAGTTTTGCATTTCAACTCTGAATTACTGTCAATAATCTTTTTACTTAGCTCGTCATTCCACATTTTTTTGGTTAAACAATTCAAACAATTAAATTTACGGAAATTTATTTCAAGAATCAAGTTCTTCATTGAATAAAACTTTAACCAAACAATACTTTCATGGAAGTATTACTCAGCTGAGTATTATTTTTTGTTTCGATTTGGAATTGTTAAAAATATTTCTACTCGAATGGGAATTTTATCAGAAGTGCCGAATTAGATTGTTTAAATAATTCTAATAATTGATTTGAACTTCAGTCGCACTGACAAACTACTGAACTCCATTAGATTTGTGCAGAAAATATAACTCAAGTCATTCGTAAGTTACTCTATGAGACATAGTATCACTTGTAGAAGTGAAAATAATTAAAATTGCGCGTAATGAGTTCCAAAAAACTAATATAAAAATAAACAGTACTAGAAAACTAAGATTAATTTAAAAGCATTTTCAAGCTGCTTACAATTGTTCTGCACCACTTCGTAGGATAAAATAATACTTGTATGCTTTCTACGGTCAGGAGACCAATGTGTTTTTCATCTTCTCTAAATTTCCCCTAAAAGATTTGGTGTCAATTTGGTCAGTTTTTGACCTCTCCGTGAGCAATTGCTCGTCCATTCTGTAAATAATTCCGTTTGATGTTATTGTACTGTCCTCATAGAAAACAATTTGTAAATCAACGTTGCAGTAGAACTAATAAGATGACTGTGAAAATTAGACCCCTTTTGTTACGTTGTTTTCTTCTAGATTTTCATTCGGTTTGATTTATTTTAGTTCAATTGTGGAGTTCATAATAATGAATTTATTTCTATGTTTTCTTCCATCCTTCAGAATCTATTCTTTTGTACACTGTGACTTCTTTCACATGTAATATGCCTTTTTCATCATGGTTGGATTTTGAATAATGTAGTTCATGAACATCTAGCGACAGCAGCTGCAGCCCCTTTCATCATCCTCTTCGTAAATGTCTCTTTCTTATTATTGTTCTTCCTTTCGGTGTTTCACTCTCTCACTATAATTCTTCCTCTCGGTGTCTCTCTTCCAATTTGCAGTCAATTATTACGTACTAACAATTGAAGAACATCCTCAACTTCAAACGAGCGATAAGAAGACAAATTAAGACGACTGTTTAATGCAATAAGTAATGATATTAAACATGTATAGAAAAGATGGCGCATTGAAGTTTCTTGCATTCGGAAATCAGTACTTGTTTTATTATTATACACTATTTTCAATACAGCTCTAAAGCTGTAGTGTACGTATATATGTATGAATATTAGGCATTTATAGTTAGGATAAATGTTTTTATACGCTAAATACCTCATCATAAGTAAGTACGACATGTGTATAGATATTTATCATTGTACAGAGCTTCATTTTAATCACGCTAATAACTATAACTACATTTAAGAGCGAAGGACTGTAATTGTTATCAGGATTCGTGCAGGGAATTTTGACTCATATTCATGAGTGAAATGTAAGTCCATCTTAACACCCTATTAAAGAAATTTCAATGGTTTTTAAGTCTAAATCTATGGGTTATTAGTAGAAAGGAAGGTGGGAAGGGCAATGGCTAAATGCTTTATTTTAGCCCATTAACAATTTAGATCATTTAGTCTACCGGAGCTTATTGACTGATTCGTTCGCTGTTTTTACACTCAAAACTATTTCGCAGGCTTGTGACAGATGATGACTGTCATGAAGGTTTTCTAACATACAAGCATAAATTCACGCACACGTGCGTCTGAATACGAACATGCAGTATTGTCAATTCGAACACCTAAACGCACTGCAGGCTTGAATAAATTTAATTATTTGGAATTTTTCTAGTAACAATAATCACAAAACTCTCGATTGAAGTTCGATAGTTTGAGTAATAACTAGTAAGTGATATAACAGTCAGAATTAAAACATACTATTCACAGTATTATTTTAACTTATTTTATAATGGGAAAAGACAATTCCGTAAATTTTTCTTTTAAATACTTAGGTACATACATGACTACATTATTCCAACAAATATTTAAAAACTAGCATTATCTTTGCCATCAAAAAGAACTGTCTCTGTGCTGGCAATTTCCACCATGAACATCTAACAAAGTTCAACCACGTATGTATGTAACTCTTGATCAGTTCGAAACTTTGTCGCCTACCTCTGCTACTTTGTGACTACCTCTATCAGCACCCTGGGCAGGTGTGTTGTATGTACTATTCGTCTACGAAAGTTTTTAAGGTGCAGGTAAACAGTTCGGTGAGCGTCTGCGTGATTAATTAGTTATTCGCAAAATTAAGTACTCTATTTAGGGTTAATATAGTAGGTACTTTCAACACCATAAAAGTAAGTATGATTGTTCTTGCTGAAATAAAAATCAAATTGACGCCAGATATTTTCAAGCTTTGAAAAGGTGTATGATATTTTTTTATAAGAGAGTTAGGAGGCCCAACACAGGAAAATTATACCTAAATTTATGTATTTTAATTACTTCATGACGATAACTAAGCACTACTTCTCTTGCCCAGCTTCTGTGGACCTGTATTTCTCATGAAGTGGGTAACCTTAAAACTTAGATATTTATTATACTATATATCTTTTGTTACCCTTTAATTAATTTTGCGCCTCGAGTTAACAAGTGCCTACCGTAGGTCTAGCAAAAATCTAAATGCGTGTAGATGACAAACAATTCTCGCTTAATTCACCAGCTTTTTCTCTTATGTGCATTGTACTGGAACTCTTTTTTATAAATTATTAATGGTAATGAAGTGCGTGTTATCACGCCTGATAATTAATTTGATTAAGTGAATCACATGATAGTTATAACTTCATTTGTGTAACCCCATTACGCGATAGTCTCACTTGTTCATAGTATGTACAACTGGAAACACACTCTGCAAATCATGAACATCTAAATCAGTAATTTAGCTCTCATACATGTATGAAACTCGACCAATGTTCACCACTGTCTTTGGATATTTTTTACATTCGTTTCTTCGAGAGGCTGATTTTTTCTTTTATATTAAACTAATACAAAATGAGACTAATGGCCCTTTCACAAAGATGATTTGAAAATATTTTTAATTGGATTAATTCCGAAAGTAATATTAGTTTGAATAAAGTATTGGGTCCAGTTTTAAAACTATAAGGCAATTACTAAAAGTTGTCTCGGTGGTCATTAACCAGTATGGTAATTTATTACGGGATGCACTTACCTACAATAAATACCTATTAAACAAAAGCTAGTAGGTGATCAAGTTCTATTGCGCTGCTTTCTCAACTAATAAAACATTTTTTTCAGTACTAACCTAACTTGAACATTCAGTTAAAATGAGAATATGTAAATTCTTTCACCCGTTTGAATAATAAATAATGAGAGTATATATTTATTGACTTCTAAACGCAAAAAGGGAGTTCGAATTCAGCAGTGGTGCGTCAAAAAGCACTTCAATTTTTAGTTTAGTAGATCCCAAAAATTTCTAATGTTCATTTGCATGAAATCAGTTTGACGAAAATTGTTCGGTAATTTGTAATGAACGATTTCCATTTGTATCTGTTAGCGCTAACTAAAATTCAGCAGGTGAATAAAAATTACGTGAAAATACTGTACTTGCCAAGCACATGCTAGAAGCAGAAATTCAAACTATCATATATTCATAACTTATAATACTGTGAAACTTTGAAAATTAGATTCGAGTAAGAATTTGACTCTTTCTCCATCAAATTTACTAATAGAAATAAACTTGGAATGGTTCCATGTTGCATACTTCGGGACGTTTTCACTTAATTTCTATTATATACAGCGTCAACTCCGTAAGTTCAGTTTTCTAGCTGTACTTTCTGTTATTGGTACAATCACATATATTTAATTGATACTTACCGTTATGAGTAAAATCACATATATTTAATTGATACTTCCTGTTATGGGTATAATCAGTTATACCTACTTTATACTTACCGTTATGAGTACAATCACATATACAGGGTGTCCATAAAGTCTCTTTATCATTTCAGACTTGCTTCATTGCATGGTAAAGAGACTTTATGGACACCCTGTATTTTATTGACACTTTCTGCTATGGGTACAAAAAGATATATTTAACTTATATTGTTATGGGTACAATCAGATATATTTCATTGAAACTTTGCGTTATGGGCCTAATCAGATATGTGTAACTGATACCGTTATAGGCATAATAAGATCTATTTCATTAAAACTTTACGTTATAGGCATAATAAGATCTATTTCATTAAAACTTTACGTTATAGGCATAATAAGATTGATTTCATTAAAACTTTACGTTATAGGCATAATCAGATATATTTCATTAAAACTTTGCGTTGTAGGCATAATAAGATCTATTTCATTAAAACTTTGCGTTGTCGGCATAGTCAGATATATTTAATTGCTATTCGAGTCGTTAAGTGAAAGTTTGCGGAGCGTAAATAAGATTTTGTTTTGCGTGAGCCTATTATGAACAAATTATTTTGTTTTTATATAAAACAAAACTCTTGATCTTCTTGCTTTGCAACGGCACAAACTTCACAAAAAAAAATCCAGCTTTGCTTCATGTTTTGACTGCTGTCACATTTCATCTGCTCTTTGCAGAATATTTATTTCGCCTGCTTCCTATTTTCTATGACTTCATTTCTATGACTTTTCTATGTTTCCGTCTTGTACTAAATTGACTTGCATTCTCATGTCATCCGTTTTGGCATTTCTTACTAGAACAGATTTTCTTGCATCTCTTACATGTATTCTTTTTCCTTGCATCTGTCATTCACTTGTCTCTCGTTTTCTTCTTGTCTGTTCTTAAGCTCTACGCTTAGATTTCTATCTGTTAGGGGCTAGATCTGTTTTGTCTTAAATTCTCTAGTGTGTCAAGCTTTCCTAGATTTTTTGCTCATCAATTTTTAGCTTTTAGAGTTTGAGCAACTAATTTTCGTGCTTTTAATTTCTAAGCCACTGAATTATTCATGCTTCAAAGTTTATAAGATACTAAATTCTCAAGCTTTCGTAATCCACACAAATTAGTACACAGTGACACTCGCTTTATTACGGTTGGATTCAATACACAGGACTTGACTGACCGAACGGTTTGTTCCAACAAAAGTTGCATTTCTAGCGTTGAAAACTAAATTATCGAGTTTTGATCACCCTGCTTAAACATCTCATGCTGGATTCTATGCACAAAAAATTAAAAAATTAAAAAATTCCATGCACAACTTTGTTAAAAAGCGTTGCAGGAGTTCACTAATGGCTTTACTTCACATTCACTTTGTGTATTCTTTAAAAATTGTTCCCGTGAAAGTAATTTTTTAAGCCTCATATATGACAAATTTCTTGGAGCTAATCCTTGTTTTTCTTTCAAATATTTCACTTTAATATGTACAAACTGTGGATGAAAAGGTACACATTTGCAGCTCATTGTCCTAAAATTTTCAACTGATTAAAAGTTTTACACTTCGAAATCCTACCAGGCCCGAGTAAGATAAAAACTTAATAATTACCTAAATCTGTTCCGTAATCTGATAAAATTTTCTGAAGAAGAATATATCAAACATATTTTTCACCATCTCAAGCTTTATGTCTATAAATTTTTTTCACGCACCTCTCGAAATCCTCATGGATGAGGTTGGTTTATTTGCTTTTCGTCTCATCAGATTGTCTGAAGCATTTTTCATTACACCCCAAATCTAAAAGCTAACTTCAGCGTTATTTCTGAAGGAAGACCTACTTTTTAGTTCGCTTTGAGACCAAAGCAAAGAGATGGACATTGATTACTTTGAAGGCGATTTGATTACGTTTTTAGTTGCAATTCCAACAATATATTAACTTGAATACGTAAAGGCTCAAGAAAACTTGAAAACTTGATTAACTAAAACGTTCATTTGTAAAATTGAGGTCCCATGACAAATTTGTATTCTCAGGCAAAGGAATGAAAGCCAATTGGTATAAATTGCATCCCTGGAAACATAACTGAAATTGTAATTGAATTCAATTGTCTGTAATCGATGTCAGGTTGTGCTAAGCACGACAAAGCAGGAACCGGGACCTGAACATGACACTGTCTCCCCCCTTCCTCCCCCTCCAGTATTCTCGGTATGAACCTTTTTGGCTGCAAGTTCTGCGAAGAGAGAGATGGCCTAGTGACTACCTGCGATCGCAAAAACTTCGACAGTCTCTTATGGGCCAGCATTACGGTTTTCCAGGTACCATCGTGAAGCTGGCATCCAATATTTATCCTGAGCTTCGCCCTCCTATTACGTTTCGTCACCCATTTTCTTGATGCTGTTGATCCAAAGTCGGATATTTTGTACTTGTCTAACAGCAGCAACAATCCTAGAAGCCTTTAAGCATTTGATCTCACACAGTTTTGAAACTGGATTAAAATTGACGTAGGGTCTGAGTTCACAAAGAAAATGGGGTAACTGACATCTCAACTTGATGGGAGGGTTAAACCTACAGCCTACACTGGGTACCTTCCAAATTACGAGTATTCACTTCGTTTAATTTTGAGAGTTGCAGTACAAAAAGCTTACACATCGCTAAATAGATGAATATCAAAATCGATTTCTCTGACTTTTTGCGTCTATCCCCTTCATGAACATGTCATGTTTTTTAGCAACAGTAAAAACATGAGTTTTTTCTTCTCCCATTGAAAGAATCACACTACAACCAAGGTGTAGGTCGACACTAACTTGAGAATATTTCTGGTTATTCTACATTGTTAAGTTCAGTGAGTGAATAACAAGTGGAGAGCGTAGTAATAATATCTACCTTATTTAGATCAGTGTTGTGTCCCATCATTACGTAACAAGTTAATCCAGCGTAGAACGCAGTAGCTCTCATTCACATGTGTCAGTAGGAACTAGGATTCGTGACTAACTACGTCCTGAGTGAACTTTTTATTTCATTTGGTTTCCCCTTTTGAGTTCGGAAAATATTCGCGTCGCTCTGGAATACTGATGACGAAAAGGTGATTAATATGGATGTTGAAATAGCTTTAATTATGACTTTTACAATCTCCTTTTTCGATGAAACGGAACCCCAATGCAGCGTGACATTATTCGTTGGTTAGTATGATACATATAGAATGCAGCAACACACGTACATATTTATACTGACTGGGAACGACCTTTTGTCGTGTTAAATATTGATGGCTAATGTCATCAGTGTTTAAAAGGACACGTATACGAGGAAGTCACTCGAATATCTAAGAGTACATTAACAAAAAGATAGTCACCTGAAGGCTCAAGAAAAACTTATTTAATAAAATCATAGTGGCATTTAGGTGCAAGTCTAAAATTTGTATTAAATTGAGCCGTATTAGTGCAGCAAGATAACGTTCAATTACTTGCATATCTGCAAACACTGAGAGAGCGTTGAAACTTTTTTGGAGGTACCCAGAGGCTGCTAGTATATTCTCAACTTTCTTGAGGGAAGTTCGGCCCAATTCGGGGTAAGTTTTGCTCGAACTTGGCCCAATATTTTCGCAGTCTTGGGTAAGTTTTCTCGGTACTTAGGATGACGGTCTCCATCATCGGCCTACAGCTGAGCTCTCAAGCAAAAAGGTTTTTACAACTTTATTTTTATGACTGTTCTGTCTATTTTATCCCTCAGTTTTTGTCATCTCTTCGTTTTTTAGCAATTCCTCTCCACACCAAATTTTTGCTTTTTGCCTGGTTTGCTGCATCGTGCACAGCCGTAGTTTCTGCCTCCTACTATCTTTTTGATGTTTGTGCTGATGTCCTCATAGGAAAAAATTCTCACTCACGAAACACAGCGTGCACTTCAATCGTGTTTCCCCAATTCGTTGAATTAACCACTGGCCTCTAGAACCAAAAAATTGTGCTGGTTTCAAGTTAATAAAAACGGCTGCAATCTCATCTTAATTTAAGAGTCATTCAGGCTTAGGTGGTACGAAGTTGAGATTTCGAGTCAATGGAGAATACATGCACTGCAAAAGTGTTCACATACGCTAAGACGTACTAGAAAACGAACTTATCGATGAATTTTGTCGATGTTACGTTCATAAGTTCATTTTAGGTAGTCTCGGTGACACTTCTTTGCAGATTGATTTTTATGGCACTACATTTTATGAACTTTTTTGTCCTTAATGTCTTGTTTTAAAGTTATCTTTAAATTTATTATTTGTAATGTCTTATATTTTTGAATAGAGAATACAAATTTTACATAAGAAAATAGAGGACGCAGTTTTGCCCTTTCACTGTCGTATTGAAAGGGAGTTTTGTTTTACCTTACTGGTGCGACAAATATTCCTTAAAAAATTCATTGTAAATGACTAGATTTGACTAATTTTTCATCACACGCTTGTAGAGGAAAAATATTGGTAAAACTGTAGGTGGCTTCTCTGACAGCGAAATGTTTGCCTAGTTATACAATGAGATGACCTGCCACGTCCAAATTGGTTGTCAAAAGTTGATGACGTATAATAACGTTCACATTGATGGCCAAAATTTGTAGCAGTGATAAATTGAGACGCATAATGTGCCAGTGGACATTGTGATGAACGATTTAACAAGAAAATATGGTTGTGGAAGTGATAGACAAACATGCAAACGACCTACTTCGAAAAAAGTAAATGTGCTTCGCATACAAATGTTCAAGATCAAAACTGGGATTATTTCAAATTTCTTAACTTAATGAATCGCAGTAGCTGTTGATTATTTTGAAATTAATTTTTCCCATAACTGTTACGTTTTTTCTCTCACAAATTAATTTCTGTTACTATGTGTAGAAAAAAGTTTGCACCTTTTATTCGAATATTGGACTCGAAAGGGAATTTAAATCATAAGCAATTTTGAAGCAAAACTAATTAAACTTTACCGCACCGAAAAACAAGTAGAGCAAACTGAAGATCATTTTCACTGGAAACGGCAAATTTTAAATTATCTTTCGTATATTTTGTCTCTCCATAATGCAGCCGACAAAACAAATGGACCGAAAACAATGTCCTTTCGTTATGACTATAACTGCATGAACTCTTAAAGAAATTTGGAATTTTACATGTTTTTATAATAATATTGCCATGTAAAACTTGTGTCCAATTAGTGATTGTTAAACACGGATTAACCTCTCAAAAAAATGCACTGAAGTACCGTCAAATCGCACAATTTTGTAGCACATGTTTAAAAGTCTCGAGGCTGCCTCGATGTCTCGCTTTGATATTCCTTATACCGTTTATATTAGCTATAATTCAATGATATTCTTACACTATTTACCTGTATATTAGCTTGACAGAGGCTACGCATTGACTTCAGCCGATCATTTTTTTTCTTGAATGCGCGTGCGTGAATTCACCACAATCTCCTCACCTCAGTAGAAATCGATCCTTTAATAACTAATATTCGAATCTTTTATCATCACAGCTATGGTATTTATTAGTTGATGTATTGCAATGCTTCTCCTTTCCCTTTCATCCTCTTCATGCATCTCTTTGCTTGAATTACATTTTTTGTAGTAGAAAATTAGTTATTCTTTTCCAAAATCTAAATAATTGCTGACTTAAAATTCCTTATTCCAAAATCCTCTACATTTTTTCTTGTTCGCATCGTTGAATTTCTCGTGTCTCAGCTATTTAATTTTGCCTTCAGAAATACTTGGGTTTTTCTACCGCAAAGCAAAAAATGTTCGAGTCCTTTCGTACAACATAATTAGTGAAAAACTCTTCTTTTTGCGAGGTGAAATTTAGATAGAGCTAAATTTAACGATCTTATGAACTTTGCAAGTCGCTATGAAACTTCGTTTCAACAATGTATGGGGTTATTGGGAAGGAAAAAAGGTTAGCATCCACGTTTTCTTGGTAACGAGACTAATGGTTATAATTCAACACTCAATTGTGCAATGTAATAGAATGTCCTGCATTGATTATCTAATTAGCGGGCGAGTTACGTCCACCGAACGGAAACTGAAATGCCGCAATTTAAAAATCTACGATGCATTAACTTTTCTGTTTTGAAAACATCCTTAGTTAGACCATCAGTTCTCAAATTTTGGTCCATTTGCTGTATAATGAGATTCTGGTAACCGTTAAATGTATACTTGAAATGATTGGACCGATATGAGTAGAGGCAATCAAAGGCTGTATTTCACGACTATGAATACGAAACTGAGTTTTGAAAAATTTCGGTGTATCAGCAAGGCTATTTTGTTCGTAGCTGCACAACATTAAGGCTTATGTCCGAGAATACGCAACTGAACCTGTGCCAGTAAATCAAGAGCATTAATTAAAGCAGAACATTATTGAATAAACGAAATAGAAAATTGAAACCATCATCAGGTCGGAGCTTCCTTGCTAAATCTTTCGAGATAATTGTTGTCATTTAAATAAGCGTTTGAGTTACAGAGTAACATTAACCCTGAGCAATCACCACGGGGTCTAATGGACTCCATCGTAGGTTCAATTCATACGAGGAAGAGACCTCGTGGTACCTGCTGTGGGTTAAACATAAAATACGATTAGCTCAATTGATGACTGCGATCGTTAGAATGTTAAACGCCGGATAGGAACTAAAAACTGGCGTGTGAAATAAATGGGTCTAATTCTTGAATTGTATTGTCAGAAATGTTTTCGTTTTCTTGTACTTCTATCTCTTGTTCAAATCATTTCGCCTGATGCTCGATCGCCCAGGAACAGCGTCAACACAGCTTGTTCTTAGTGATGGATTTTGTTGCAGTTTCTCCAGTGTTTGCCGTCGATAATAATTACATGAACCTAATATGAAATGTAGTGGGTGTGTGATGTCATATAGAGTGTTATCTTAGTTGTCTGTTTTCTGGTAAGTTGAAAGGCAATTGCTGTTATGCCAATTACCGTTCGTACTTGTCCTTGCAGTTTTCATGGCGACTTGAAATGTATTTTGTGATCTCCATAAAGCTGGTCACCGTTGTTTGTTTTCTCAATGTTTGAGATTTTGTTTACGTTTTACTTCCAGCATTGTTTATGAGTTGTTGGTTGTTTAAGATTAGCTCCTAGGTTAGTTACTTTTTGTTGTTTCATCATAGGATGAGTTTGTGGTTTTTTCGTTCAATTGAATGAGTAATGATTAGTCTGTTCGCTACATGGTCAAGATATGTATTTAGGCTTGATTTATATTTCTGGAGAACATTTTAGGTGCATATGCTTTTGCTGTAGCTCTTACTTTTACAAACATTGATGTGGTAGCGATGTGTTCTGAAACTGCAGGCAGTTTTGGCTTGGTCGGTAAATTTTTAATAGAACCTCAAACTCTGTGCTGAAAGGGGTTTTCTTTTCTCCTTGAACTATTTAGATTACTTCTGAAAATTGTTTTTTGTCCTTAAATTTGTTACATTTATTCTATTATACTCGTTATTATTGAGATGCAAACATATTTGGTATTATTAATATTATCATTATTTACTAGAGCATTGTTCTCAACCTTAACGACCAATTTAAGTAGTGATGTTTTACTTGCGAATATTAACTGAAGGTAAACATTTTTTGCAGGAAGTATTGAACATTGATCTGCTGGAATATTCCGCACCTCTTGGCGAATTCTTTGCATATAATCTAGGGAAGATTGATAGAGATCGATGGTAATATGGCTCACCAATCGTGGTGATTTGCATCAGAATTCATGTGGCTCTGCTTGGATGTTTTCAGAATGATGTGACTTTTGTGGTTCATGTGGCTAGCTTGTTCTTACTTCCGTTGCTTACTGGACGTAGTTCTCTACTGCTTATTGTGGTGGCTGTTAGCTGGCCGTCGTGGCTACAGCAACAACAATTCTACACTGTGCACGCACAAGGCAAAAGACTAAACTCAATGTTGTTTTCCATTTTTGTTGGTCGGCTTCTCATTTTCGTGGCTAGTGAAGCCGGTTTGTAGGCTCCCAAGGCTGTGACTTTAATTCATGTTGAACGTTTTCTTGGGACTAGACTGCAATGTCTCGCATAATGTAAAGGTGCTAAATGTAATTTGTTGATGGTAATGTGTTGTGTTTACGGTTCATATGTGTTACAAATGTATGTACGTCAAAGCTCCGGTGTGTCTTGTCGGTAGAGTTATTTGTTCTTGCCGGTAGTCATTTGTGTTCTTGTTGCTAGAGTTATTTAACACTAGTGCTGAATGACGTGGGTAATTATCTGCTGTTTGCGTATGCTAATATTTTTGATGTTCGTAATCTGAGGCGCAATTCTTACTTGATGGTTTCCATAACTTGTTTTTATTGACTTCAACCTCTAGTTACAATAAGTTTTGTGTTTCTTCATTGCTTTTGTTCGATCGAATTTCCACGAGCAAACATGTTTAAAACATATACTAGTGAGCCACTGACAATTTCATCTGTTAGGGTAGGCGTTCGGCTACAAGTTCAGGTAATATCCACAAGCCCATAAAGCATTCATACGCAAGGGTAGCTTACATGCAAGCATCAGGAACTTCTGTCTGCGTTCTTGCACAGAGTCAAAATACACACACGTTTAGAGGCAGCACAAGAGGTCGTTTAGGCTCGTTTGCTTCACTTTTTTTACGCGCACTTGACTGTCCGTATAATAGCCGTGCTCAACAGCAGCGTCATTACAGTGCTTCTAAAAGTCGAACTCTAACATAAAACGGGGAAAACATTGCAAAACATCTAAGCGCTAAATCGAAACTGTTTCAACTGCAATTCTTTCCCAGGCGAAAACTAAGAGACTTTACAAAGTTCAAGTTTGTGTTTATGTTAGTAATTTGTAGAACGCTGGGTTTTGTTCGTATGCGTTGCTGTCATTATTTTTGTTCGTAGTAACGCGTGCAGGTTTCTTTTAATTGTTCCAAGTAGGCTTTTATCGTAGCTGAAACATTTTAATGGAAGGGCTGTTTCTGACTTTCAGCCTCCAGATATTAATTTAAACTGACTCTCTAAAATTTTTTCACTGTCTGCTGCAGCGAACAATAAGCGTTCAGTTTTCTTTACAAAGCAATGTCGGGTTGAGCTCGTTAGAAAATGAGATTTTGTGAGTATACATATTTTATAGGATATACGTTTTTTGGTGCTGCAGGTGTGCGATTTGCTGGTGCATGCCCTGCCGTGTATCTGATGCTGGCAAATTTGTAATATTTAATGATGGTGAAAACCAAGCCCTTTTGAAAATATTTTCATTGAGTAGCACACGTTACTAAATATTGATCGATACCTATAGAAGATAATGTTTTTAAAGTACAACTCATTGGACTTGAGCCCCAATTTCTGGTTCAAATTTGGGAATATTGAGTTTAAGTCAAAGATTGTATTCGATTTAATGCTTTTCAGTTGAAAATATTTTTGAACCAGATGAAAAACTTCAACCGATACTGAATTATCAAGTCTTCCCAAACTACAACACTCATTATTTTTGTTATCGTTTGTAAAGGAAAAATGATCTAGGAGTAGTTTGGTATTCCAATCGTCGTGCTGAGACTGTTGACACATAAGAAATTCTGCAAAAATTTCTCTCATCCAAAGCGATGTCGGCTTATTTAAAGTGGATCTGAAATTTCTGCGTGCTCGATCTTGTCGAAAAATTTGAGTGTATATTGTTCGAACTGCCCTGTTGCTGAAAAAGCGAGACCTAGTTTGCTCTACTTATTACTTTGCAGTACATCGACTTGTGTTTATTTGTTGTTTTGCAACTCGCTCATTTTTTATTACTACTTTACAAAGTTGATGATATTCAGGCTCAGGTTTTATTGGAAATAATTATTCTGCCTCTGAGCGACCCTTCAGCTTAACTGGAACAGTTACATTTTGTTAATATCTGCTTATAATTTTTGGCCGGGAAAATACTTTTTCCACTGGGATTGTCACGTTCAATTCGAGTCGCATGTTCTGCATGTTTTTCAAAAGAATACAACTTTAATAAAATAATTCAGTTTAACAGGATAGAATAGAAGAGAATATGGCAACAGGAACGAGCCGATTGGTACATTCTTGCAGTACTACGTTAGTCCCATGCCGTCTAAAGTAAAGAAATGAATTCTGCACATGCACCTTAATTATGCACAGACACTTCAGTTATGTACACGCACCTCACTCACGCTCAGTTATGTACACGCACCTCACTCACGCTCAGTTAGGTACACGCACCTCAGTCACGCTCAGTTAGGTACACGCACCTCAGTCACGCTCAGTTAGGTACACGCACCTCAGTCACGCTCAGTTAGGTACACGCACCTCAGTCACGCTCAGTTAGGTACACGTACCGAAATCATACACAGGCCTCACGAGTCAAGAAAGATATACAATCAGTACTTCATTGTAATGAGGGGCTCGTTATGTACTATTTCTCGAGACTATTTTTCAATGTGTTTGCAGTACCAGTAATTAAACTGGAAAAAACTTCAGAAGCTGAGATGTCTTGCAGTTTCTTATTAGTTTTATGAACGTTATTTCTGGTTCGTTAGTTATCACTACTGTCGAAATGTTCCAAAATATGGTCATTAATGAAATATTTATAGATCTCGATAGGTTATCCTCGCAGTTTTCTTTGTTCTAGAGATATGAGCTCAAGCTGCCGAATAATTGGATTTTGTGAGATTTTGTGTAAATTATTCCAATCAATTCAAATTTCTATTGATCGAATCATGGAAAATTCATGATAAGTATCCATATCAAATGACTTCAACCGTGCACTTGGTTACATTTGAACCAATATTTGACAGCAATAAACACTGAATTTGAACTAACAAATTCATTCTTTCTTGTTATGCATCGCAACTAAAGGCGCAGTATACATACATTTCTGATTAAAATTGAAGCTTACAAGTTGTTTACGCGAAACTTGTCCCAGCCAGTCTTAGTAGAGAACACAAACCACAAAACGACTTCTTTAACATGAGCTGGGCTCTAGAGTATATCTTCTTGGAATTGCAGGCGTCATAAAGATACTCGGTTACTCTTGCTGGTTTCTGGTTGTGTTTTCAGCGGATGTTGACGGAAAATGAGACCCACAGTATTATAGAGGCACAACTATGACACTTGATAGTGAAGTGGTTGCTGCACATGAGATTTTTTCAACTCGAACTACATGTGTAATGAATACAAAGTAACTCCGATGGTTTTAGCAGGAATGCTTCGGCTGTTGTGTTTCGAGGTATATTCATCCAATTAACGAGCACAAACCAGTGCCTGGTTACAAAATAAAGAGCTCTCACTGAGTTGACGTTAAAAAGTAACTTACAATGCTTCTATCATTTGCACTTGAATTTATTGAAGCGTTCTTGTCTCTGTTGTGAGATGTCTGAGAGAGAGATAAGTGTTGTAGGTCACATGTTAAGTTTCATACCTTATAGGTCTCGTATGTCACGCCTCGTGCCTGTCACGCCTCATGCCTGTCACGCCTCATTTCTGTCAGGTATATCTGTACAGATTGACAGGTTTACGAGTCTCAATGGGCTTAACCAGCTTCATTATTCCTTCAAGCACAGCGAGGTTAGCACGACTTGCTGATCGTCGAATACAAATACTTCAAAAGTATGCTTTTTTTAACTACATGATTTATCTTTAGCATTGGTGAAGTGTTCCATGTAGCTTGATTATGTTTTAATTCGCTTACTGCCACGTTTAAAAAAAAATCTTGTTATATGACCTAAAATGTAGTATAAAAGCACAGAAATGCATGAATTTGAAACGAATGATATCACTTATTTGAAATCATTACATTATAGAACTCTTTTCAAGTCAGTTTTTAAATTTAGCGCACGAATTTGTCACTTCTATTTATAACCATAAATTTTAGCACGCTAAAAATATTTCCTGCTGAAAATAACTATCTAAAGCGTGAAGTACACTTCGAATTTAAATTTAATACATTATTGCATGAAGTATACTTCAAGTTAAATCTACTACATTATCGCATGAAGTATACTTCAAGTTAAATCTACTACATTATCGCATGAAGTATACTTCCAATTTAAATTTAATATATTATTGCATGAAGTATACTTCCAAGTTAAATCTAATATATTATTGTGTGAAGTATATCTCCCAGTTTAAAATGAAAATAAAATTTACGAGCATTTTTCCAGTTTAAAATGTAAACAACGCACGAAGTCCTATTTCCGTCTAAAATAAAAATATTAATTCACATGGTATTGTTTCCGATTTTAAATCAAAACCACGATGCACAAAATACCTAACTATCTGTAGACATTATTGTTTTATTTTAATTTTAGAATCAACAAATAAAACCACAGTGAAAGCATCGCACTACTTTTTTGACGGACTTTTTGCGATAATTTGACTGTTTTGCAACGCTTGCATCGGAGGTTCAGGGCCACACGACTGATCACGCCTCATTTCTATTCCTATTTCACTCCTTGCATACTTTGTTCCTTCTTATTCCCTTAAGTTCCTAATGAATCTGTGCTTTGCTTTTAATTATGATTTGTTATTGGCATACGGTTTATCTCAAGCTCTAAATTAACAGTTCTTATAATAGCTTATCTGGAATATTTTTCTAAAAAAAATTCGTTGCTTCTTCATTGTTTTACTCTTTAGAATTTTTGCTGATTAATTTATGACTAGGCATGTCGCTTTCCCCATGGCATACACAGAGAGAGGTGTTTTGCAAGGGGTGCACTGGAAGGGGTGAGTTGGGAGGGGTGCACTGGAAGGGGTGAGTTGGAAGTGGTGAGTTGGAAGGGGTTGTCTCTCACCTCACAGCGTAGTATTAGCAACCCTCGGTGCACACGTCGAGTTCTCGTGCTTCTCATTCCCAAGAAATACATCGCAATTTTCACGTATTTCCCGTAAGAAAATCTGGCATTCTTCAGAGATGCTTTGAGCTACTGGACTATCAGCACTGGAGAGTCTGTTGTGGGTCTTAGTTTTTGAGTGACGTGACCTTCATTTTTTTTAGCTTCGTACTTTTCGAGGAAGTAACCACCTTCTTCAATACCACGAACTCGAGCTCTTGGCCTCGTTTCTCTTCATGACTTTGTTCTCTCTTCAATTTTTGGTGCGATCAAATGATATTTTTTTCGTTAATGAGGCAGCAAAACAGATTTTGTTTTCAGTTTTTCACGTTTTGTTAAATTCTCAGGTACGGCAATTTTGTAGGAAGTTGTAACAATTTTTCTGCAAGAATCTCACGACGCACTTCATGTGAGAAAAATGATTAAATTAATAGCATTTCAATGTAACCTGCAAATAACATCCAAATAATTATACCCAGATTTTCTCAGTACCGAGATTTCATTAACCAAACGACAAACACAATTAATCGGAAATAATGAGCTGTTTTTATTCATTATTTTTCTAGAACAATGGGAAAGTGAATTAAATTTTCTTTCGCTAGTTTCAAAATACCTGAGATGATTTTCGTGATTCTAAATACACTAAACATTACAGTTTCTTTGCAGTTTAATATTCTTGTTTTTATAAGTAAATTTTAAGTCATAAACTGTTCATATTTATGATTTATTAATTACGTTAACATTATGTTGCAGCTAATATAAAAAAAATTCCCTGACTGGCGCTTTATATTTCATTTTATAGATTCAATCCGCAATTTTTTAATGACCAGAATACTTCATGTATTCACTTTTGACCTGATAATCCTAAATTTGACCTGACAAACTCATTCAGTAGCGAACTTTAGCTTAGGCACAGAGTTAGTCTAAAGCATGCTAGTTTAATAGCATTTATAATTTTCCCTCTCAATTAGAGAAAAACAATTCCGAAGCTTGCATGAAAACGCACAAAAAAGCACGAAAACTCGAGGGTTTTTTCAGTCTAGT
Source organism: Trinorchestia longiramus (assembly GCA_006783055.1). Taxonomy (NCBI): domain Eukaryota; kingdom Metazoa; phylum Arthropoda; class Malacostraca; order Amphipoda; family Talitridae; genus Trinorchestia; species Trinorchestia longiramus. The sequence continues at coordinate 129,260 of VCRD01000567.1, forward strand.
GACGGTGCCTGTTATCGTCAGCTTGCCTAGTGAGGCTAGTTAGGAATGTCCCAGTAAATGCCCAGCACAAAGTCAGCAAATCTTGCCCGAGGAATTTGTTCTTGGTTTTGTGGTTCAGTTTTTAGCTTCCGAGGCCGTATTTTTTCTTTCTTCTGTAATAAAAATAGTCTGTGCAACAAACTTCCAAGAAAAATATGCTGACTCTAACCCTTCACACTTCATTGTGTGGTTTCAATTGAAGACAACAAGAATAATTATTCCAGATGCTTACACCTGTATTTGACGGCTCCTTAACTAGCACAGCCAAACCGAACGAAGAGATATCACGAAGATAAGGGTACAAAGATGGGGTACAAAGATAGGGGCACAAAGATAGGGGCACAAAGATAGGGGCACAAAGATAGGGGCACAAAGATAGGGGCACAAAGATAGGGGCACAAAGATAGGGGCACAACGATAAGGGCACAACGTTAGTGTTTGCAGTGGGAGTTCTCAACTGTTCCTCGGTTAGAAACTAGAAATCTACAAAAGCGGATAATGTATGAGGCTTATTTATCCCTAAATTAATGTTATAGTCTTGATGTTCTTAGGTAGTCTTTGTTCGCTTGTCCTCCACTTCTTTTCTCCTCATGTGACGAGTATTTTACTATCCCAATAGTTAGCTGCTCCCAATGGTTGACGCAAATTTAATATCGATTATTAATATTTTGGTATAATATTTAGCTATTTCGAATGTTTGGAACAAAATTCAAAGTCCCTTCTGGTCGGAAATAATTGGTGCATACAACTTTTGACGTTAGTCAGAAACAGTGCAAAATGGGAAGAAGTTTAAAATTTTAATTCATACATTTTACTTTCACCGTTATACTTTGAAAAGTGCAAGAAACGAGAATAAAGAATTGATTTTTCGAATATTTTTAGAATTACCAGTAATGCTGGAATGTTTTCCCGTCTGTGCACCAACTATTTCCGACCAATTTTGCTGTTTTTATGTTCCAGTAAATTTATTCCAAGCTCGCAATATATCGTAGTTTGATAATGTTCTTCAAAAAAAAAACATTTTATTATTCTCTGTAAAAATACTCTCCACCCCTTATTTTAAAAAATTTATTGCCTAAAATCCTGAAACATACATCATTTTTATGCACAATAACAATGATAAATTTGCATTTTTTTCACACCTCTGTAAGCAAACTGATCTTCGTTCACTGAATGTGAGCATTCCGTGACAACTTTGAGTACTCGCTCTGTTAAGGCTACTGTCTAATCCTATGACATCCATTCCTTGCTTGTAACTAGCATGTTCTTTATGATTATTATACTTTTTTGGGATGATTATTGTTTTTAAGTTTATCACAGTATAATTCATTTCGAATAATATGATACTAAATTATTATTTATCTTAATTGTTACTATTGTATCATATGCATGACTTTTAGTTCCCGACACTCAAAATACGCTTTTATTAACTGTTTATTTTTTTAAAGTAACGCATATATTTGTTTATCTCCAGCACTTTGACAGCATTTTACAACACTAATGCCTCTTACTCCACAATCTTTTACTCAAACTCACATTTTTGTTGCAATAGTGATGAATGTCCTGGTTTGATGATGAATGTTACATGGTTCATCATATACATTTCCTTCTGTGGCAGTCGAATTCTATAATCCTTGCTGCTAAAACAACTGAACGTGTCAAAATGAAAGAAATAAAATGAATATTCCTCCGTGATTAAATGATTGAAAACTGTTTTAATTCTTCATTGCTCCGCAATATTAAGGCATCCCAGCACCGGCTGGCGAAGTCATTATCGAGGCATCGTGTTGAAGGTCTAACACATTTCCTTTTTTGTGGCAAATTTTGGGTCTCATTCTTCGAGATGAGTTAAAAAATGTGTTATTAAAATGTTCTGATGCTGGCGAAGTTAATTCAGAAGGTTGTAAAATTTTTGAGATTAAATCATTGAGAATACCTTAAAATTAGAAAAGTCGGATAGAAATATGAAATTTTTCTCACTTTATATCAAGTTTATAGCCTGTTGCTGCTCATACAAATGCTTTAATAAGAAATTCGAATTAATAACGAGAATAGTTACTGGATATTCTATTTTTTTGCAACTGGCCGAACAGAGTTTAAAATTTCGGTGTATCTAAAATTTTTGAAATTTTCCGAACAAGTTCACAATAGTTTTGGATTGCATTTTAATTCACCATTTAGGCCGCCATACAATTAAGGTTTACCTATCATTTAAACATAAATTTAAAATATATTGTAAAAGTTTAGGGTAATGCACCTACACCAAGCCTCGGATGTCCCCTAACCCAGGTTTAATAATTCCTATTTTGCAGCCCCCTGTTATACGACCCCTGTTATACGACCCCTGTTATACGACCCCCTGTTATACGACC
>VCRD01000567.1:132336-151378 GCA_006783055.1 Trinorchestia longiramus
ACAACTCCTGTTTGACAACTCTCTTACAACTCCTATTTTACAACTCTCTTACAACTCTCTTACAACTCCTGTTTTACAACTCTCTTACAACTCCTGTTTTTACAACTCTCTTACAACTCCTGTTTTACAACTTTTTACAACCCCCGTTGTACATTGAATACTCCGCTTCAGCGGTACGTTAAAATAAATGTCTCTTTTTACTATTAGTTGCTGCAACTCGCATGGCATTTGAAAAAATACTTTTACTCATTTGTAAAAAATCATTCAAATCATAACAGGTAAAAATGTGTTTAAATTTGCCCTTTGTAAACTAAGCTGCGAGATTAGTTTAAAATGAATTGCTAACATTTCATACATGTTTAGAGTGTCTGAAGTTAACTTGAGATTTAGAGAGCTGGTGGTATGTAATCGTCATCGCTGTCCCAGTCTTCAGTTTCATATGATCATGCGTGACCTGTCGCTCTCATTGGAGCTTTATTTGTACGCTTTTCTAATTCGTCTGCGCTTGACCTCAATTGTTTACTGTGCCCTAATGTTTTCATTGCCCGGATGTTAATTTTTGTGCTTAAAAGTAACTAGATCAGTTTTGAAAGAGCAGGACTATGAAGATGTTGGAGATTTATTGCTATTTGTTTCCTTTTTATAGGAAAATTTAAATAACTCAGAAAATTTCGCAACCTGTCTTGTCTTAACTGATTAATTATTACATGGTAATGATTTGCCTTGATGCTACGTCACTCAAAAGCATTGCTTGGATAATTGTCAGAGGTTCACATCTCAAAGTCAAGACACAATATTCTGATGCTGACACGTTCTGAGTCCTGGTGCTGACACATTGCTTTCCTGAAGGGGTAGTGAACGAGAAATTGCAATTCCTCTTCCTCTTTAAGAGCTCTTTCTCCCGTAACAAAATTTCCCTCTAGAAATAGGAGCAAAATAACCGATAAATTACTAGGTACACACCACTTTTGATTCTCTTCAAGTGCTGCACTCCAGAAAATTGTCCTTTGGGGCAGCTTGGGGAAGGAGGAGTTCTTCGGGAGATGAGGAGATTGTTGAGGTTTTTCAAGTGTGTGCTCATTGTGCTGTCCTCCTCAAAGTCCCTATAAATTAACGTTTGTCATTCAAGTCACCTACTCTGGAATCAATGACTTCAGTTAGAAGGGCTGATATGAGATCTGTAGTCCGACAGACCTTTTTAAAAATTTCCTTCTCCATCTTCTCTTTCAGTTTCACGGAAATGGCCGATGAGTTCTCGTTTCTGTTTCTTTCTCTTTCTCAGCTTTTTTCTTAATCTTTAGAAATGATCCTTTATCAGTCAATAACTGATGTACCAACTTAAATCAAACATCTGCTCAGAGCCTCAATGAAGTTCAGCTTCAGAGAAACTGCATGAAATTCTCAATCCATAACAGTATCCTGAAAGAACAAATATAACGGTATCGTTATCCGAGAACTCACTTCCTCGTACCCTAACTAAACCTCATCCTGAACTAAATCGCATAGTCAATTCTAATAAATAGTTTTTCCTTTCCTCCCTTGAGTGTTTCAGTCTAACTAAAACTGTTGGGTTTCGTCCCTTAAGCAATAGCATTTGCTAGAAAACATTTTTCCCGTCCCCACATGTTCTGTCCCTGCATTCGTCCCTGTCTACACATTTTCTGTCCCTGCAGTCGTCCCTGTCCCCACATGTTCTGTCCCTGCAGTCGTCCCTGTCTACACATTTTCTGTCCCTACAGTCGTCCCTGTCTACACATTTTCTGTCCCTACAGTCGTCCCTGTCTACACATTTTCTGTCCCTGCAGTCGTCCCTGTCCCCATGTGTTCTGTCACCGTCCCTGTCCCTAAGTGTTCTGTTCCTTTAACCCTCTTTATCCCCACATGTGTTGTTCTTCCCATTTCCCCAGAATGTTCTTGGGTCGGAAGATATAAGATCAGTTTCTCAGTACCTTGTTGCGTTTTGTGATTTCACATTTTTTGCTCATGCATTTGTAAACACCATTCTTTTACCCACACCAAACCCTACGAACGTTATTTGTTTTGTCACACATGTAAATGTTGTTTGATTTTTTGTTCTCCTTTTTTGATGAATATGAATTGGGTGTCATTTGTTGTAGGCTGTACTACGCTTTAGCTATGATGATAATTATAAATTTTTGTTTGAGTGCAAATTGCAATAGGTTTTGGTGACACGTAACGCGGAAAATAGGTTCATCCTATTTCATGACTGCATTGTACGCACATGTTCTAGTTAATGAAAGTAGATTTAGCTAACTTCGAATAGGTATTTTTTCTTCTGGATAAAAATTTTTTGAGACAATAGGAGGGTCAAGTGTTATGATGAAAAATAAAGTCAAATTATTTCATTCATTCTTTAATTCAGTCACTCGTGTTTTTCATAAATTCATTGACATAACTTTAGCTTCCAATTTACCCCAATTCTTTAAATTTTTCATTCACTTTTTATTTGTTTTCGTTCAGATAACTCACGATAAAAAAATAATAGTTTTTAAAAAATATGCGTCGTTATGGATACTTTTCTCTTACTCTTAAAAAAATTTTCTTCAAAATAACGCGTTGACATCTTTCCTATCGTAATACAGGGTGTCCATAAAGTCTCTTTACCATTTCAATAATTTATTCGAAATACAATTGATAAGATTTTTTATTCAGATTTGTTCACTTGTTTTCAGTATTTATTAAAGAATTTAATCACATTTTGCATTTGTGTTTCAAGGATCCTGTTTGTGAAAGAGGTGCTGTTGAGACTTTGAGAGACTTTTATAAGAGATTTGATGGACACACTGTATAAAAAATATTAGATTTTTCATCTTTTCCTTCGCTCTAGATAATAAGGGCAAAGTTTATACACAACCGGCAGTTCTTCTTGCCCTGATCCACATTAGTTATTTTAATGCGAAAAATTTGCTCATTCAAATTTTGACTAGCAAATCATTCCTTAGATACTGCCACCATGTATTTAACATTTACTTCTTGAATATGTTACGCAAGCGTACAACATTCACTTGAAAAGCGCCATTAAATTTCACTTCCTATCAACTATCATATGTTCTATGTATTCGTGACGTCTAAAAATACACCGTCAAATTTCCTTCAGTATTCATTAACAGATACATCGTCAAATTTCTTTCATTAGTCACCCTGAACTTTCGTTGCCATACCTTTTCATCTTCAACAAGAATTTCCTTAACTCTGACCTCTGAAGGCATTGTCAGCACCAAGCTCTATCGTCGCTAGGAATCATGTTACTGAACATTAAAATTTAATGGAACACATTAATGACATATAGTTTTTGCTATTTTTACATCTGGAACTCATATCAATGTTTCATTTTTAGTTCGGTTACGCAAAAATACTTTCCAAGGCAACTTATCTTCTGTACCGAAACCAAGCCACATTTCTTTTAGCGTTCTTCTTTCGCTTTGTAATTGTTATATTTTTTGCTTTTTATCATTGTTTCTCAATATTTGTTTTCATTTGTTTCTTACACCTTTTTATGTTTTTGCTTCCACAGTTGTCTTAGTTTTTTTATTTTTTTTTATTGACAGGCAATATCTTTTTTGTTTAATAGCTATTATCTTTATGCTCCTGACGTTTCTTTTGTTTCATGTTTGTTTTTACGTTGTGCATAATCATGTGTTATACACTTATGTTTTCGCTCTTGCGAGTAAAATATCTTTGCTTTAATTTTTATTTTCTTTTTGGTTAGTAATACACTTGTCTAACGTCCTTTTGATGTTAACTGGTGATACACCTTTGCAAAGTGGTTGTCCACTGAGTGAGTGGGTATTTTTGTCGCTCTTTGCAGTGTTCTTGGTATGTTTCTGTTTGGTGGCAAGTTTTGCATGAAACCAGACGGAATTACGGAGTGTACTTGCAAAGAAATACTAGAGCCAAACACCTTCTGCCGGTGCCACAGAATGCACTTCAACAGCTTACTCTGGGCTACAGTCACCGTCTTCCAGGTAAGAGAACAATCGGACCGACTTCGTCAAGGTAATTATTTCAATAATCAACATCATTATCTTCGTCAAGGTAACTGAACGTCTAATTTATCCAGATAGTTAATATTTTTATCCTTATAATTGTCTTATTCATCCACTTTTTTCAATATTTTCATTCCAAGAATTGTCTCACTGAGGCAAAGAATTAAACACACTATGATATGAAAGTGCTGGAAAACGAGCAGAATATGTTGTATACAGTGTTCAATATTAAAATTAAAATAGTCTTAATTAGTAATGAAGGATCTTTTACTTCTGATGAAATGCAATTATATAAGAAAAATGAGTACAAATAGCAGCGAGGCCAGATGCCCATAAAAATGTTGACGCATTTGAAGCAGAAGACTAGCGTTGGCCACACATCCTGTGACACAATTTTTTGTTGTAGTGACCAATGTTTTGTATCAAATTGGCTCATTAACTCACGACCACAGGTGGTCATAATAAAAGTTTAGCGTTTTTTGACTTCATTAGATCCGTTCCTGTAAGAAAAAACATCACGGGTTTGTTGTCCAGCTGCTCACAGCTTATGGTGGAGCTCGCTTACGAGCTTGAGATACGAGTATTTTTATTCTGAAAATTGTAACCCACAATCATTCAAAGAAATTATTCATTAAAATTATATATATACACACAATACAATTTAGCTCTGTTTTGCGGTATGTCGTTGGCACGTGCATTTTCTTAATGTGTTAGCCAAACGTTCGTGCAGGTTTGGTAAAATTATCCAAATCTTTCAGGAAGTATCAGTTGTTTTCATTTTTTTATATTCCCTTCATAAGCTTCAAACCTGATTCAAAATGATTATACTTGAATTACAAAATATATTTCAAAACATGATCCTCACAGATGAAGTTTTCTGATGATTGTTATTGTAATCTTAAAGTTTTCACGATGTTTTAGTACGTCCTAAATACGTTGAAATCAACTTCAGTAAGTAAATGATCATGGAATTAATTCCATGAAATTTAAACTTTGCACATTTCAGTGAATGCGTGGAGTAAATTATTTGCGTGTTATTTTGGACACCCTAACATTAACCCTTTCGCTGCGCGTGACTTAAATCCTCAGTCATGAAATAGTTGCAGACCCACAGAGCTACGCAGCAAAAGGGTTAAATCCCGTCAATTGTATGGATACCTCAGTGCTGGCGCGTTGGTTTTCTATCCTTCAGCGGCACCCGAGCACCCCATCATGGAGTCAGCACCGATTGGTCGTGAGAACATGTATTGTTTCAAATGTTATTGTCAGGTTACTTGAGAACAATTGTGCCAATTGTTTCTCCACGCCTCAATAAAAGAATTTTCTTTGTACATAACTGAATTCACTTCTTACATGCACCTACTATTTTTTTTTATTCAGCGAAAATTTGATCTTTCTCACGTAAATAAATACGAACTCTTGATTACAATCAGTAGCAGGCTGTGCAAAGTAAGATAGTGCGCTTGGCTGCTATTCCAATTATTGGTTACTCGTAGACATGTACTTTTTAATATTCAGCTACTGATGTACTAAAGTATGTCTTCTCTTTTACAAAAAAACCTCATGCATCATTTCACGGTTACTACTCTACCACGCATTTTTGTATTCTTGTTGTAGGTCATGTGACAGTTAAGCACTTAGGTCCACGCCTTATTTATTACTCAAATTTGACAGAACGCTTAGCATTTCATGGTGTTGACACTGTATTTTGCTACCCCAGATCCTCACCCAAGAAGATTGGAACGTTGTCCTCTTCAACGGCATGGAGAAAACAAGTCACTGGGCCTCCCTTTATTTCGTAGCGCTTATGACATTTGGCAACTACGTCCTCTTCAATCTGCTCGTGGCCATTTTAGTTGAGGGTTTCTCCGCAGAGGTAAGAATTTATTTCTGAAGCCTTTGGCCGTAACTCGCTTTTCGAGTTTCTGATGGCCATATTAGTTGATGGTTTTTCCGCAATACGATGAATTTATTCTCACGATGGTTGTCAACTTTTTGGTTGTTAGAGATTGCTGGTAGTGATGTTAATCAAATGTTTCTCTGCAGGGGTAAGATTTCTGTCCGCTGTCCTTTGGCAACGGAAAAGTTAGAATGGTATAATGTAATTATTGAAATCTGTTGTAATGTTTTTGAACTAAAATTAAGATTCATCATTGAGAGCCAACTCTAAATGATTAAGATGCTCATACGTAATTTTTGAGCAAATTCTTTCCGTGTGTTTCGAGTTCTGAATTTTGTATATTAGGGCCTATAGATGGTGTACATGTGATGTCCATGTGTTCACGTGCAGTAGAGTAACCAACACAACGAATACTACATATTCGTAAGTTTCACCTAGTGTTTATGGATCCCCCAGTAATTACTAACCTATATTAACCCTATTTTTATAATTTTTTCCTGTAATTACTAATGTGAGTCAGCCCAATTTTAGAAATCCTCCTAAGTAAATACTACTTAACTAATTAGTTGTATATTGCCAGCTCTTAAATTAACTATAACTAATTCGAATTTTTTCCCTCTGTAGCGCAGCATTCGTGTCAACCCAATTGTTGCTGTCTGGTTATTAGAGAGACAGTTTTGGGGCAGATGTTTTGTTTGGCTGATATTTGGCCGTTATTTATCAGTTATTTGGCCGTTATTTATCAGTTATTTGGCCGTTATTTGTCAGTTATTAGGCTGATATTCGCCAGTTATTAGGCTGATATTTGCTTGTCATTTAACTGACGTTTGGCAGTCATTTGGCTTGGCAGTAACACGCTGATTCCACTCGTAGCTTAGCTTTAGATCATCATGTAGGGTCGGAAGCCAGTATATCTGTTATGGATATTGCTCTGCACTGCCAAATGCCTACTGCAAAACTGTTCAAATTTAAACTGCGTGCAGGGCCATAATACTATTTCTGAAACGCTGCTCCATGTTCCACTTAGTCGTCCGTTCTCCTAGTTAGCGAGTATAGTTACTAGATATCGCCTAGGATTGAGCCCTAACGTTGACTAATATTACTATTCAGCATCACCCAGAAAAAAAGTCGACCGAAATTCTTATATTTATATTATATATTGGAATCTAGAATGCCAATAAATAATATTGAAAAATTTCCGCTAACTTTCTTTTTGGGTTACCCTGTAAATTCCCAATTTAGTCTTTAAAAGAATGTATACCATGATCTAGTTATCCTTTACGTTTCATTACATTTCTAATGAATTCACTTCTTACAAACTTGTTCTCCTCATGACATCATGTCTTAATATATCGAAAACATCAGTATCTAGAATCGCATCCCATAATCTCTTTGAAAATCGCATCGATGATCGTATCGATAAGTGCATCGATAATTACATTGATAGTTGCATAGGTAATCTCACTGATTATCGCATCATTAATTCCATTTATTCCTTTATTAGACAATTGCTCCCTCAGTTAATTAATTATAATTGAGAGTACTTTCAATTTTCATTCCCGTGTTGTACGGTGTTACTGCATCACGGCAGGTGGTGACTCAGCAGTTAGTCCCGTCGACTGAACTCGTGGAGTTACCCGCGTCCATGAAAGATTGTATCTTTGAGTCACTGTTGATTCTTGACCATTGTAAAAAAAAGTAGTATCCCCAGTATCACTGCGGACTGGATCCATTCACGTTTGCTTGTGTTGGGGGAGTGTGTGAGGCGAGACAGGATGTAGACCCAGCAGAAGTGTTTGGAGTAAATCACCTCCGGCTGCGCCTAGAGTAATAATTAATCGCCCTCAGTAACGTCTACAGTGCTAACTAATCCCCCACGGTTACGTATAGAAAGTAATTAATCACCGTCACCAGCTGCTATTACAATGAATATTGTAGTCTTTACCAGCACTTGACCTAATCGTCCTGGGGCACAAACGTAACGATAGTTGTTGCAATTTAGGCTTGAATCGAGGTTAATGTGATTTTATTCGAGGTTTATTTCATTTTCATCGAGAGTAATTTGATTTTATTCCAAAGTGATCTAATTTTGATTCAATTTTAATCGAAGGTGATTTAATTTTAATTGAGGGTAATTTTATTTTAATCAGACGCATCCGGTTTGAATCGAGGGCATTTTGATTTTAAATTTAGTTGCACTCTACTTGCAAATGGAAATCGGGATGACTTTATTTTAAGCTGAAGGTGATGTGGTCTTCGACCGTGGATAACTCGCCTTTAAATCGCTTTTGAATCAACTTGAACCTAAAACTTGGTGAATCTGTTATTTCGGAGGATTCGATTTAAGTCATTGTGGCGCATACGGTGTTAAATTGTTAGTGGTCATACATTCTTTCTTGGTCAACTATAATTCAAATCATAACAGATTTTAGTTTAAATTACAATTTATCTGAATTTAAGTCGTAATTGACGTGACCTTACATGCCAACTGATTATGATTCAAATCGCTAGCGAGTTGATTGTACACTGCGACGTAATTTGATTGTAAATCATAGCTAAGTGGAATCGAAATCTTAATTAACGCACTTTTAGACGAGCTCGATCTCGATTTGAAGTTCATCTCGCTCCTTCAAGTCATCTTTTCCTCAAAAATGCAATAATTTGAAGCTATTGAGAATTAATTCGTGATGTGCCACAAATGTAATAACTTGTAGCTATTATGAGGTATTGGGTGATGCCCACAAATGCAATAACATGGACCTATCGGGAATTATTGAGGAGTATTATCCACAAATGCAATAACTTGGAGCTATCGAGAATTATTGCCAGCGTGTTGTTCACAATTGCAATAACTTGGAGCTATTAGAAATTATTGCGTGATGTCCACAAACACAATAACTTGCAGCAACTGGAGAATTTAGGTTCGACAAATTGTTTCTCATCTCTCAAGTGAAGGAAGTTTTTCTTTAAGTTGTTGGGTAAACTCCTACTCCAGTAACCCAATAAAAATGCATTTGTTTGGCATGTAATATTTTCTTTTTTCATTGCTTTATTTTAATTTTCTAATATGGGAAGACGTTATTTCCTTTCTAATGTTTGGAAGAAGTTGGGTTCATTCGTCAGTATTTTGAAGAACCTAAATCAAGCTTTTAAGAAAACTTTATCATAGCAATAACTCCTATATTTTATTCGTTATTTAAGTTTTTTAATTTCTCGAAGAATTTATCAAACTATTTCAATTTTTTATTTGATTTATCCGAAGTCCCAACACAAATTTAGTTCATCTTCTTAACCTCCGCTGAAGAATCCTTCCTTCATGTTTATTTATTTGTTAATACATATTATCAGCTAAACACACTCGAGATATATTGTTTGTTTATTTTCTATAACAATATTGCTGGATAAATCGCTATGGTTCTGTATCAGACAAAATATTCACTCGAATGAGAACACTTTTGTTTTTAGAGGTATAAATTTTTACTGCTCATGTTTGAGCGTTTTTTTATTTGGTTTGTTTGTTTGCACTATTTTATTTCCTTTGTATCATTTTACTTGACCGATTTGACTTGATTTTCAAAACTTTATCACTCCTCTTAGGGTTTGCTCGCCTCTGCAACCTTTTGCTGGTAGTGTCTCTCCTGATCATCACGCCCTTATTTTATTTATTATTCTTGTGAAAGAGTTGTGAAATTCTGTCCGTATTCATTTCTATGGACAGGTCGGCCATTTTTTGGTCTGTATTTCTAACTTGGTTTCATTATCGCATGAATTATCAAGGACAGAAGTTGCGAGCTGCTGTTGCTTCACTGTGATCCCCTAATAATTTTCGTTTTGATAATTTCATTTGTACAGTCACCTGCTGCCTCTGAATAGCTGTGGAAATCCCGATGATTTTAAAATCTCCCAAAATTCGCTGTAATATAAATTCTTCTTAATCCAAAATCGTGGTTAATACATGTCGCGCGAAGAGGCCCACCAATTGGCCGATTAGGTTAGGTGTAAATTTTACAGAGTCTTCTAGTGACTGTGTACAAAACAAGGACTACTATAAACAGGACGTGCACCGCCATGTAGCTGACTGCTGTAGTGGAGGCCAGTTCACTGAGTCCAGTTATTCCTCATCTGTCATAGTGCGAACATTGTCGTAGTCTGTCGCTCGGTTTGAATCGGAGATTGTTGTTTGTTTTGAGGCACAGTGCTGCATTTCTAAGTGGATACTGTTTGTTTACAAAGTTTATTGCTAATTATATGTATTAAAAATGCCGAACAAGTGAAGAGTTGTGAACTGTCGGGGTAATTACAATGAGGAGAACAGGCGCCGCACAGTATCTTCAATGTGCCTGCTTCATGTCTGCCCTCTCCAAAACTCACACCTCGCCCGGCGAAAGTTGAAGACCAACAACTGAGGTATTTTCTTCAGAAGAATAAGATTACTTCATTTGATGCTTTCAAACCTGAACGTAACCTGCAGAAGCAGTACAAGAACTTGATTATTTCATGATCGAAAGAAAGGCTTGTGTGTTTGTTCATGACCGACAACTTCAGTGAATGCAGCCTGTCTGTGATTGTCAAAAACAAGCCCACTTTGTGTTCTCCACTAACGCTCAGTGCGTTCAAGAACGGCATTAGTACCACTGTTTAAGACACTTCATCCCAATGATGGTTTGAGATCGTATACTCAGTTCGACGAAACTGTGCGATTGGCAATGCACTATGACATCCCGTTTGACAAAACGATTCAAAATGTTGTCACTCTTCTTCAAGCTCACACATCAGCGTGTGTCGACACCGAAAAGGGGAAAAAGTCGGTATTTTTGACACGTCAGTTGGAACTTTTATTACAGAAGCAGTTTTCCATGAATGATTGTTTTGCTCTTCAATCATACCCAAAGTGTAATTATGAACAGCTCAGAGACTTTTGGTGCTGCCATGCAAACGCAAGCTGCAGTACATCACTACATCTATTGACAAGGACCAGGTGCTGAGAGAAACATTCGACAAAGTCCAGACACTGCAGCAGAAGAATGTGTTTCTCTTGGTAGATGAAGTACAGATTCGCCCAACTGTTTAATTTTCTGGTGAGGTGCTGAGTGACATAGCTAGAACAACCGAGACTGCAAGGCCACTTCTATGCTGTGTGTCATGATGAAGTCATTGCACAAAGGACCTAGTCTGATGATTTCAGTGGAATTGACATTGACTGTCCCAAGATGTTCCATCGTCTGGCAAATGTTCTATTGAATGGACTCCACAACCTAGAGAAAGACCAGCAGAAGAATACAGTCCTTCTTCAGACCTCTGTAAAGTAAGCCCGGTTGGCTTACTAATCGCTGCAGTTTGGTAGGTTTTTGCTTCTATGTCTGTTTGTTTATATGCGTGAATGTTTATATGTTTGGTTGTTTGCATTGGAAAAGGTTTAACTATAATCAATTTGTAAAGTCTAAAACTGCAGCAACTCGGCTTTCTATAAAGTGGCCACTAAGCTCATACAATAATACATGTTAAGTCCGGTTAAAATTGGTATTTCAAAGCATTACAGTGCTTTAAACCATTTTAAATTCACTGCAAAACCTTATTATCTCTTCTATTGCTTGAAAGAAGTAATTTTTTATCAATTTGTCAGATAAAAAATGTTGTGTTACTAAGAATTAAGAATACAATAGCCTCCGCTAGCGTAGTCAGCTATATGGTGGTGCCCATCCAATTTATAGTAGTCCTTGGTATGAAGTAAAGATTTGCACCTGTAAGGCAATTGCAGGAAAAGTGTTAACAATCTAAAATCCAAACGCTAGTCAAAGCATAAAATTTAGGACTAAAGAGCGGAACCTCTGAATTTGAAACTAGAGTCAATAACTCAATATCCATGCTGCAGTAATACAATTGTATTCGACACTAAAGGTAACGTCCAACGTCTACAACTCTTGTCGAAAACCTGGAATCCAAACTGAATGAAAAAATTTGAAATCTAGGTCTGCAGTTAGAGTTTCAAAATCGGCATGAGTCGAAAAATCTCCACAACGTAGAAAATAAGTGGAGCCCGAATTCTTACTGGTTTGAAGTTTCTATCAATAAATGTTGAGCCTTGAAGCCTTTATCGTTTAATTCTTAAACTGTTATTTCAGAACTGAAGTTTTAGTCAATTATTTCATAAATAGTTCATTTTCGAATTTTCAAGTTTGGGATTTCACATCCATCGCAGGCTAAGACATCGTTAAGATTCCTACGTCTTATTCGAGTTTAGTCTTATTTTTAGGATAATACTTAGATTGTTAATATATTACATAGTTCCAAGGAAAGAGTAATTCTGTCGAAGGCTTGAGTCGTGGAAGATTCTCTGCTTAGATTTCCTTCCTAAGTTTTTCCCTTATCCTAAGCTTAGTCTCTACAGCTGAAGCCCAGATTTAACCTTAATAATAACCTGTATTTATCGTTTAACTACATGCTCTATTTTTTATTATTTCACCCTTGTTCCCTGCAACATCGTTAATGACAGGGAAGGAAGGTATGAACACAAGTTTCGTGACTGGTCCTCTCGCGAGGCTGTAAGTATTGGGCTACCTTCTTTCGGGTATTGGACATTTTTGCCATTCGACAAAGAAAGATTACAAGTCTTGTGGACAATAGGCTTTGTTGCGAACAAGGCCGCATTATTACGGTTTTTTACAATATGATTCATGAGCTCTAGAATAAAAGTTTAATTTTCTACTCGGATGTGGTGAACTACCGGAAAAAGTAGTTATTAGGTTCGAAAATAAGACTTTTGGTTTCTATTTTAATCTCTCAATTTGAAGATCAGGAATGTCATCAAATATTTTTCGGGCGAATTTAAAAAATGCGAATCGTTTCATTTTAGTGGGTAAGGCTGTAAAAAAATTGCTTGCACTCGTCAGTACTATTTCTTCAGTAGATAACGAAATTTTTCATACACTTGAAAGTGAAGGTAATTTTCTCTGAGAGTATCACACTTACACGTTAGCACACGGCAGGTTTTTGATATCAGTCAATTTGTGCACTCGCTTAATTTACGTACACGCATTGAACAAACTAACAGTATTTCTACGAAACAATTCCGAGTATTAACAGATTCTAAAAAGTCTACGGGAAGACCTCCCTAGACCAGCACCAATTAGAAGACCTGACAGTGATCAGAACACGCTCAATACAAGCCTCGCGGGACGACCAGCCGTAGTCCAGTTTTCGAATGCTCTTCATTATGTTGGAAGGCGTTCGCCTCTGCATTGCGTAGACTCGCGAAATGAATTTTTAAATTTGCACTTACTTTTGCGATTAATTTTTTTCAGCTTCTTTGGCTAATCATCAGGGATCCGATGACGTTGACTCACCTAGTCATTATCGTTATTTATAGTTTTGTGTGCTTTCGTTGACGAATTCGAGCATTTTGTTGACGAATTCGAGCATTTTGTTGACGAATTCGAGCATTTTGTTGACGATTTAGGCGCAATCCCTATGACAATTTCGTGTACTTACGCACTTTTGGGCAATTGTTTTGACGAATTTGTGCATTTTTGATGTTGTATATGTACTCATCATCGATTAACTTAAGTTTTTTGAGCTTTTCATGGACAAATTTTGAGGATTTATTTGTCTTGTTTAGCAACACTGCTTGTGAGCCAAAAAATGAGCCACGACTTAGCTTTTCTTTTGCGTTGAATATTCGATCGTTTTTGCAGACCCCATATCATGAAGGAAAAAATTACATAAATAACGGAAGTGATTTGAAATAGTTTATAAATTGTTTCCAGTACTTCGTTCTAATATATATAAAGATCATAGCGTTGAAACTATTAGTATTTAATCTTGAGTGCTTGATATCATTATTAGACAATTGATATTGTCTTTTATTATTTTTTGGAATAAAACTAATTATTTTACTAATTTCCTGTTGAATTATGATAATCATAAGGCCTTTATTGCCAGTCTTTGGGACAGAAATGCTGAATAACGTGGCCTTTGTTGGAGAATTTTCTCTGAACTAGGAATGGATATCATGAAGAAATTTACTCCATTCATATAACGTGGATTAAAGGAATTAGCTCTGTGTACAAAGTCGTTAGGGACTTTAACTTTGTATGCCAAGGAGTAAAAGAGGCTTCAGATCTACATATTTATTAAGTGAAAAAAAGGGAGTTGCTTAGCTTTATGAATGAAGTAATAATCGAACTCAGCTGTACACATGCATCCAGTATTAATGGGACTCTGCTGTATATATATGAAGAATTATAGAAACCCAGCTCTATGCATCAGGTATTAGGTTGATCAGTTGAATATATGACGCACTAAGACGTCTAAATTTCATCAATTGATTGAAACCTAGTTGAATTATATTTGAGTTCTTATTTGATCTTAAAATTTTTCATTATGGAGTCAAAAGTTTTTATTGTCAATTTTGACCTCATATTATTGTTGTCTATATACACATAAGTTGAAAATAATCCGAACTAGCGCTTGACGTCAGTGAAATACTCATACGATGGTGGCAGAGTGCTTCTGGTCACACTTGTTTTTTGCACGCACAAAACATTGTCATATATCCTGAATAGTTGTTTTTTGCACGCACAAAACATTGTCATATATCCTGAATAGTTGTTTTTTGCACGCACAAAACATTGTCATATATCCTGAATAGTTGTTTTTTGCACGCACAAAACATTGTCATATATCCTGAATAGTTGTCCCAACTACTCGGGAATTTTAATTCTGTAACACCTCTGGATAAGAGCAAAAATCGTACAAAAAGATTTTCAAATGATCCGTTGATAATGTATATTTTCTCATGAATTTTAGAGCAAGGAAATGCTAACCAGAACGAATAATTCAATTTTTCTAGGTGTTGTAAAGAAATAGTTTTATCAAGCAGCGTATTATATGATACATAAGAAAGTGGAATTTAAAATTTCTCACTGCTAAAAATAAAAAATTGAGGTTTTCTAATTTACAAACCAGGTAAATTTTCAATTAGCATTATTTTAACCTATAATTTCTAAGTGATGGAAACTTCAATGCAAAAGAAAAGCATTGCTTTTATCGTGGATGCAGACAGCAGCCTCGTGGCTGTCTGATTTTAGGAATTCTAAGTCCATTAAAATTGATTGTTTTTAATATATGTGAACATGTCTACAACTTATACAGAGGAGGTCAATATCTGTTTTAAAAATCATTTTGAATTCTGTTTTCATTTCCTAAATTTAACTGCTTTGGGAATTTTCTAAGTGTTCTCTTGCATATTAGAAAAATTGGCAATCTCGCACCGTCAATATACATCCTGGTACTTTGCTTTTTAGATTTTTATGTACCTTAAACAATTTTTGTTTTTCATCTACTGACATGTAAAGAATATTTTTTTACAACCAGACTGCCATTAGAGAATGCACTGACGTCTTAACATATGGCATCTTGCTGCTCTTTCATATTTTCTTTGTTTTAGGCGCTTACTTTTTAGTTCTATTAGTGTCACTTGGGCTGGAACAGCTTGCGTGCATTTTTAACAAGTTTTTTAGAAATGACTGCTTGAGGTGGGCATCAAGTAGAATGCTTGTGATATTAGCCTTGGCATCCAAGTAACAGTTAAAACCAAAGCGGTAACGTGAGGTTTCAACTTTGATAGACAGTCTCGAGTACTATTTTAATATTGGTTTTATGGCAGCGTGATATTTATAACCTCATTTCGACACATCTTCATGAAAACGCTTCAGTAATAAATACCCATCCTGCTTACGAAGAAAATAGTTTCCTCCCATCAGGATTGTTTGAATTAATAACGTAATTGAATTTCCCTACATCTTAGGACAGAGGCGCCAATGCAGAATATTTGTCTTGTTCGCTAAGGTGTCTTTTTCTAGTTGCCTTAGTAAAATTACTAAGCATATTATTGTTATTGATTATTCTTTCAAATCTGAAAGGACTGTCTATGCATGAATGCGAAAAATTTTCGATGAAGCCAACTTTTTTCCTCGTGTATTTGAAAACTGGCTGCAGCCTCTGAATGAATACATTATTGAAATTTAATTTGGTTTTGACAGCATAGAATAAGCTATTTTATACTGGTGTCTTGCTGCTGTAGCGTCAGGGACTTGCATAGTACGCTAGTGTCGTATTATAGATGACGGCTTGTAAAATGGTCGTCATAGGTGTAGCAAATGTGAAGTTGTTTTAATGAAGAAGAAAGTTTAGGACTAACGTAATTTCAAAATGAAGGTCTCTATACTAAACGCCATTAATAAAAAGATTTTAATTGTTCTAGTCCTCTCATGACAGTACAACTAAAAATCATGTTAAGAGTTATTACAAATTTCATTTTTAACGAAAGTCGTGAGAGTTGTGTCAGTGTAGAACTTCTTGGGAAGTTGTATTCCCGTTTCATTTTTTTATGTCATTGAAAACAGTCAATGAAGGAAAACTGTTGCAGCAAAAAGACAGTTTATTTCTTTCAAGGAACTGATGAAGACTTGAAGCCTCAGCACTTGAGATCCAACTTTTTAAAGGCTTTCCCTACTTCTCGGTGTGACTTTCTTGATTCTCTGAATTGTTTAAGTTAAGTATGGATTAATTCTCCATACATTTCGTTAAGATTCGACTTTCCACAGATCTCTAAATTTTTAGCATATATGTGAAAAATTAAATTCTTCTTAAAAGACATAAAGCTTCTGCAGGAAATGCTCGTTTTTGAATAACTAATCAACGAAGGAAAACATTATTATGATCTTGATATGATAGTGCAAATGAAATATAAGATTGAATTTTTTGCTAATCTAATAAATCTATAGTTAAAAGGATTAGTTTCATTGATATAAAAACAAAAGGATATTTTTTTTACACCGACTCAAATCATAATCATTGACATTTTGTACTTCTAGAAGCATTATTTGGTTGCTTTAATATTTTTAAATCTGATTTGAAAAACAGGATTGGCATCCTTATCGGATTCACGAATCATAAAAACTTTGGTAATATCTTCGTAATAAAGAGTTCTTAACGTTTTCAGCCAACGTTGAGCGTTTGCCTTGAACCAACCTGAAATTCGTTTTTTTTATCAAAAATGTCACTTCCTTCCTTAATATGGTTACATGAGGTCCATCAAAAACACGAACGTTTTTTTCAATTGACCAAACATCTGAATCAATCAGAGACACGAACGTGCTGAAAGGGACCAAAAGAAAGAAGAAAAACGTCTACGGCGTCTGCAAAAGAAGCAAGAACAAGAACAGCTGGAACAGCAACAACAATTTCAACAACAGCTCCAGCAACAAGAACAGCCTGAGGGTCAACAGGTCGCTGAGAATGTTCCTTATGCAGTTGAAAATTCCGATGCTGCTCCGCCTGTCCCTGAAATTTCTAAAGGGAAGAAAAATAAACACAGCGACGATACAAAGGAGGCTCCTAGACATGAAGCGACCCTTGTTGCTAGCGTGACTCAGGACCAGGTTATGCATCCTTTTATCCATGCACACTACTCCATTTTGTTCCTCGTCGTGTCGTTCTCGTCCATTTGTATTGTACTGAACGTATTTCTTCGCTTTTTTGCTCCCATGTGCAAAGCAGAAATGGTCGTACCAAATAGTTTCTTAAGGGGTTTGGGTGCACTAATTTCTGAAAAGTATATTCTATCATCAGTTCAATGAATCTAGTTATGATGTTAACTGGAATTATGCAAAGGGTGTTTTCAAAATCCCTTCTCTGAATATAAAATTCATTCTCTCTAGAAGATGATTTTAAATGTCTACCAATTTTTTGAGTCCATTGTGGTAGTAAATGTTTTGAACAACTTTTCAGAGCTGAAGTCATATATTTATTTATGATGTCAACATCATTAGCGACTTCAGTTGTGGTCATTTCTACTTTAAAAATTTTCAAACACAGATTTTATTTTTTAATTCTTTGTAAATTTTACGGAACAGTGTTTACTCAAGAAGTAAATGTTAATGGATTATCTTAAACAAAGTTTGAAATAGTGAAGCTATATTATTTGTACGACCATCTCCGCTCCCAGACCTGATCTATTCTTTGCTCATAGAGCAACCGTAATTATGTTCTCTATAACATTTCTGCTGATTGTGGTCGAATGAAGTTCTATCGTTTATATGTTAAATTAAGTGACAATTTATGGCATGTAGACGATATTTGTCTGTATTCAAATTAAATATAAATTATTTTTTTATTGTTGGTGTAAAGTCATGATAATAAATCAAGATAACGAAAATTCCTAATGTGCTGTTCAGTTTTACAATGACGAAAAGGCTCTATTATGGAAGACTTCATAGATAGTAATTTCCTTAAACAGGATACGTACCGATCGTTTATTTCGACCGCAAATAGCGACTCATCACTGACGAAAACGAACGAACAGATCATTTATATTTTATTGCTGTTTATGGGCCTCTGAATGAACCCACGACTTTCCTTAATTATGCTAAATTCTTTGATGAATTTATATCAATCCTTGCAAAACATAAGAAATTCATACTTAGTTTGCATTTTTTCTCAGTCGAATAACTCGTGAATCAGATGGACAGTTTTTCTTTCCTTTCCTAAAACCAAAAGTTTAAATCTTCTAGGTAACGTTAAATGCTGATTTTAAAGAACGACCCTAATGAGGGTGAAAAATATCGTTTCCAATATGTTTCTCTATCTCAAGGTAAACTTTAGATCAAGAACTATATCTATGAATATATTCAGTATTCAACTGTCAATTAAAATTTATTCGTTCCTTTTTGTTATGTTGAAATTATCTCGGTAATGGTGATATACAGTCTTGTTGCAGACGAGTACAGTCTTGTTACAGACGTGTACAGTCATGTTGCAGACGAGTACAGTCTTGTTGCAGACATGAACAGTCTTGTTACAGACGTGTACAGTCTTGTTGCAGACATGAACAGTCTTGTTACAGACGTGTACAGTCTTGTTGCAGACATGAACAGTCTTGTTACAGACGAGTACAGTCTTGTTGCAGACATGAACAGTCTTGTTGCAGACGAGTACAGTCTTGTTACAGACGAGTACAGTCTTGTTACAGACGAGTACAGTCTTGTTGCAGACAAGTACAGTCTTGTTGCAGACGAGTACAGTCTTGTTGCAGACGAGAACAGTCTTGTTGCAGACGTGAACAGTCTTGTTGCAG
>VCRD01000567.1:151767-163426 GCA_006783055.1 Trinorchestia longiramus
AGCAGACGAGTACAGTCTTGTAGCAGACGAGTACAGTCTTGTAGCAGACGAGTACAGTCTTGTAGCAGACGAGTACAGTCTTGTTGCAGACGAGTACAGGCTTGTTGCAGACGTGATTGTGCTGTCATTGGTAGTGGCTGACTTCCTCAATCTTTTGTGTAATTCTCTACGTGTCTGTTACTTCATGTTCTTTTATTCAGTTATTTTCATGCTAGATGTCGTTGTCGTTAATCGTGATTCACTTTTCCTATAACTGTGAGTTTTTTGTTATCTTTTTAGATATAATACTCAACCTAACTTGACGCTTTTGAACCTACACTGTTCCCCATCAACGTGATGTGTGTGTATTGTTGTTACGGAATTGATATATGTATGCTGTTGTATATATATCCCGCTCACTCGTAACTTTTCTCCTGTTCAGTGTTGATGTTCTCTGAGATTCAGCTATCCTAGCTACATGGACTAGCACAAATATTTATATTCTTGCTTCTTTAAGCGTACATTTGTTTTGGCTCAGGACCTCGCTAACCTGCCAAGGGTGATCCGGATTCAGAGCTAAAAGTCATTTTTCTTACCGATGTCTTCCTGGTGTTTAATTTTCGTCAATGGCTCAAGTTGCAAGTTTGATTTCTCTAACAGTGTGCTAATTATGTGACTGTACCATCAAATTTTTCCATTTGCTAGCGGGTGCGTGATCAAACTTGTTACTTATTTTACTTGTCCCTATTACTCCATCTTATTTCTTCTATCTTATTCCTTCTATAAATTATCAGTAATCGGATACGGAAATAGGAAGGATCAAACACCGTTTTGAATATACACGCAATGTACGTAGATGTGGCGCCTTGCTTTTTGTTACCAGATTGGTTAGCGTTACAGACAAAGCACGTGATCAATCGTTGGTGTGGATCAATCCCTCACGCCGGCTGTATAACCGCTAGGTTGTATGAGCTTGTAGGTCAAGTTTAACTTCCGTAATACCAGGCAAATATCAAAGAGAAAAACACCTAGAAACATCTTTCTCTATGAGTAGTATTTATTTCAGGTGGCCACTTTCATTTACGGAAAAAGTCATCAATAAGTGAACAGTCATTAATAGTGAGTTTGAAACTTTTTCTATCTCGTGATATTTTCATGTCCGGAATTTATGACAGTAAATGAGTCTAGTTTTAAAACATCTGCGTAATAAACATGAAAGTTTGAGGACTATTAACTTTGAATTTATTCTTGAAGTCAACCGGTGACGGAAAATTAATGGCATTGCTTTTTAAGTAAATATTTGTTCTCGATATAGGAGTGAAAATAACGACGTTCCTATCTCCACACACGGGCCCAGGTCGTTCAGACCTGCTTTAGTATTTTCCTATGCATC
Source organism: Trinorchestia longiramus (assembly GCA_006783055.1). Classification (NCBI taxonomy): domain Eukaryota; kingdom Metazoa; phylum Arthropoda; class Malacostraca; order Amphipoda; family Talitridae; genus Trinorchestia; species Trinorchestia longiramus. Next base: position 153,140 of record VCRD01000567.1, read on the forward strand.
AAATCATGTCTCAATTATAACCATCTTGGTGTGGATTACAGCGTCACAGCTTGATCTGTCTATTTTTTCATCCCTAAAACAATTTCTGTAAATTAAGATATCTAAAATAGAATCATTATTTCTACGTAGCAGCGAAGAATGGGCTTGATCAGTGTACGAATTACTTCATGAGGCTATGTTAGATAAAAACACGCCGAAGTTACTCATTCAGTAACTCAATTGGACAAGCAAGTGCAACTCTAGCAGATATTATTCACTATGATTTACTCGTATCATTCAGGTTATGGCAAATTACCATGATTGTTTCCCCTTACAATGTTCAATATTAGTGTAAAACTCGATTTCGATTTGAGCGGCTACAGCGCGCTAAAACCTAAAATAATCTCACATTGGTTACTTCTAAGTACAATTATCACGTGTTCTTTGTGGTTTATTGGGGAAAAATGCCGATGTACTGACTGAACAATCGACTCGCCTGAGTACGGGGTTCAAGTCCCCGTGCCGGCTTGACAAACTGTTCATGAGGGTCAGGTGTTGGACGCGAGCTCATCATTCGTTTCTGCACAAATACAAGAATCGGAAACGTGAAACATGAGAAGCCTTTTTTTGTAACGTATTAACCCATTGAAACAGTTACTGTCTTTATTTTGGGGGAAAATACAAAAGCATAATGCGAGTATTATTACGGAACGGTAAATAATACCAAACTTTTGTATATCGTTCTCTTGTAGTCAGACACCACTTGTGGTCTCAGTAGTGCATGTCGTGAAATTTTAATCCACGTTCATATCTTACTTTTAAATGTTTCCGTACATGTATTTTATTTTGTGTTGTTGTACCAATGTAATTCTAGTGAATAAATTCTGTGCTGTGCTGATAGGTATTCGTGCCTCCTAACGACATCTATGTGTTAATTTTGATTCTTGTTAACAAAGAGCATCTTACAAATTTTATGTCAAACTGTTGGTGTTCAATCGTGTGCGTGGGTTGTGTTCGTGACTCTGCCTGACATTTCCTCAGGATGTTTTGTTCAGACACTCAACAAAATGAGGACAGAAATCCATCTTCAACCTACATCTCCGTCTGAACAGAATTTCCTTTACACTTTTGTGAAAAAAAACTTTGGATTGTTCGAAGATAACCGCAACACTTGGTTTCAGTTTTAAAAAACTAGTCTTATGATCCTTACGAATGTTTCATCACAGCAGCAATTTCCTTAACTGGAGATCAGCAGTCATGGACTCAGAGCCTCTGGATTGTGTCAAGAACTCTAGTTGAGGAATAATTTCAATTTTGATTTACACTTGATTTCAGGAAATTTTTCTGTCGTGACCTCGTACCTCCGCTCCCAAATCTTTATTTTCTATTTCCTTGTTTAATTATAATAGTGAAGAATGTCGTGTTCCTATTTAGTCGCTACACTTGCACAATATAAAGTACTTTACATTATACAGTAAGTTAATATAGGTAATTTTCATCGAATTATTTTTAGAATTTAATCCTATTTCATGGGATAAAATTTTATTCCTTAATATTCGATCTTGTGTCTAGAAATAAAATGAATTTTTCATAATTAAATTTTACTATTTAGAATTAAAACTTATTTTCCAAAATCCTGTCATACTCTTATATAGTTGCTCATAATTTTGCTCACTATCCATTGACAATTTGGTCACCAGTTTCCTCCAGACAAAGGTCAGAACAAATCCAGTAGTTTGGTTACCATCATAAAAATACAACTCGAGTACGGGACATTTTTTTTATTCATCTATAATGTAGAAGTTCCGACAATTATTTAGCAGAACTAGAGCTGCAAAATTATGCTATAGCCATAATTGCGCCTATGCCTTAGGGGTTTAGGTAGTTAACAGTTACACTGAAAGAGCTGGAGAACTGAACAGCCTTTCCTCGAATGCCAAGTTCTGTCTTCTTTAAAGTATTTCTACCTACGGTGTACGGAATTATTTTCTCAATTTGAAATCATTTACTCAAATCTTGAGTTGTGATTTAGAGAGTCACACGAATGATATAAAATTCTACTGTCAGTTTTTCGGATCATCAAACATAACTTCCTGGTTTTGCCATGTATTGTTATTTCAGTCATTATTCTATTTAATGTTCGATTTTGGAGATTATTTGTACGTCTTTCTCGGAAGTCACTTTCAGCGTTTTTATTTCCCAGTTGAATATTTCTAGTACGTTCCTCTGCATGGTGCTTGAGCAATTATTACACATTTAGATATCTTGGTTTACTATAATAGTACTGTGCATCTTGATTATGTAGAACGCATGTGACCGTTTGCATGCATATCCTCCTGGAAGTGATTGCTACTTTGTATCTGATGCACAATACATTCAAAACCCACGTTGTCGTAGTTTCATCTTTATGCTGGTATTTCGGAACTACAGTTATTGCATATATTTAATAAATAAATGCATTATATCTCTATTTCGGAAACGTAAGGATCAGATACACGTATTATGTATCTGATGTTATTTTGACACAATTCCAGCAGTTTTGCCCAAATTGCTGATTTTCAACGGTAATTTTGTTGTTTTTCATAATCCTTCTTCTGAAGTTAATCTTTTTGCAACTTCAACTCGTAAAACATTCTGAGCTGTTAAATAGTTCAGGTAATTTGTGCAATAACAGTTTAATGTCAACCACCTTTGAGTAACTCTGTTAATTTAAACAGTTTATTTCATCTTCTATTTTGAGCCGTTGTGGATTCTTGTTTACTTTGCAAAGAATGTTACCAGGTAGACTTGCTTCAGTACTTTCTGGGTGTATAGTCATAGATTTTAAATTGAATATAATGTTGGATTCATGAACAAATTTAAGCTTTGAATGGGATGGCTAATTTTGGTAAGCACTTTTTATAGGGATGCCATAATTTACTCGATTGTTTAAAATACATACCTAATTCTCATCATATATCATTTTTAAATCATGAACTTGAATTAAATAGCAACTATAAATTGTTCAGTAATTATTGAACGAAAAGTTGATTAAAATACTAAAAAATGATGTAAAACTTCAACAGATGTCATTTCACTTGACAGATCTAGCAAGAAATCTTGTTGACAGTTAAAAAGTTCATTTTTCTAAGTTTCATGTTTGAATTCGTTTTTTCATTTTTTTACCAGGACATAAAACCAAATTGTAGTCCTGTTTAAAGTATCTGAACTTTGAAATGTAAGTCTATAAATCGTGTTTATATCATAGTAGCTCATTTAGTGACAATATAAACGTACACATAAAATGCGACATCTCTTCTCATTAATATCATTAAAGTTCGATGAACGTCATTATTGTATACTTTTACAACTTGAATCGTGGATGTCATCAGCGTTAGTTAACGCCATAAGTATGTCATAAACGTTTTAGACGCTGAAACACTGGTCTATGACGAGCTTTTTGTCTTTAAATTGTATGTTATGGCCTCCATGGAATTAAATTTCACGAATAAAATCTCCATTTATACAACCGCAGAAAAGTGGTAGTGCCAAAAGTTACTTCTCAGAAACTCTTCTTTTTGAGATATTGCCCAAATTAAAGTCCTGTAAGCCATATCAAGTAATGCTGTTAATTACTGAAGCATTCAAACAGTTTGAACATGTTTTACTGCGTTCTAAGTTCAATGAGAGGGACTGAAATTCACATTCTCATTTGTTAGGTTTATGGATTATTAAGAAATACATTACAAATTTTGTCTAGAATAAGGTTTCTGCCCAATTTTTCATACAAAATATATCATTCCCTAATTTTGATCTGTCTTCTCCATTAACGAGATTCACGGTATAAATCGCTCACCAGAATTATGTGTTATAGTTTAAACGAATTTCAAAGTCAAGGCTCGTTAAAGAATTTCGAGTGTGGCTTCCCAATTCCGCAATCCTTAATGAGGAAGGGAACAGAGCGAGCTCTTTACTGTGACTGATTTATTTTCCCTAAAATAGGTAAACGCTAGCAACAGATTATCCAAAGTCACAATAATTGTTGCCCTCATTTTTGCGTTTATTCGTCAGGTATAGCTCATTCTGATTGTAACTTTTCAAATGATAATTCCGTTCGAATTACGACTGGAATCTTGAAATTAACGTACGCTCTCAGTAAATAGTAGAATAGTAAATGAAGTTTTTGAGTAGCAATATACAGATTTGAAGAATGAACATGCTTTTTTGGAAATGTTTTTTAATAAATTTGCTCAAAAGAAGAAAAATAAGAGGAAAATACAAACTTTTTGATTGTCAATTTTTTTGCCTACATATATGCTGCCTTTCATAATTTATGCAGGAACTTTAGTCGCATCTATGAATTATTCATATACTTTAATTATTTATCGCCAAGTGACAGTAGCCTAAAAATAAATCTTTCGCCATTTAAATTTTAAGTCAATTTATGGTACATGGTTTCATCATTAAAGTTCAGAGTTCACTGTTGGCACTCTGAATTATGGTTGGAAATATAAATATGTAAAGCTTTATTTCAGTCACAATTTTCATATACGAATTAAAATGTAAAAAGGTAATTGTTAATCTTTACTAATTTTTTTGTCATAGAGCATAATATTTTTAGATTGATTCTTCTCAATGTTGCTCTCCTCATTATGACCTAACATTAGGAGCACAAGAAAATGATTATTTTATTCGTTATTTTCAGATTAAAAAGTATTCAATACTTAGTTATGGTGAAAGCAATCATTATTTTCGTATCCAATTCATGACATAACTCATTTAAGGATAGGTCGTGTTAATATTTTATTTGAATGCATAACGTTTAACTATCATCAATACTAACTGTCTTTAAGTTATGTACACTAAATAAAATTAACCATACTTTCTTTACATTCACTAATATACATATAAATAACATTAAAAATATCGACATAAATTAAAAATACTGAAGACCAACGAACAATATTAGGCTTATAAAAGTTATTTAGAGTGAATTATTCTGAATGCCAACGTCAGGTATGTACATCAATTTTGCTCCAATGTGTAAAGTATAATTAGTATTAGTAGGTAATGATATTTTTCACAATATCCGGTGAAGATCACAGCGCATTAAATGAGCTTGGTCATAATATCCGGTGAAGGTCACCGCGTATTTAATGAGCTTGGTCATAATATCCGATGAAGATCACAGTGCATTAATTGAGTGTTTGAAATGCAGGACGAGAATAAGCAATCAACCGCAAGCCTTGAAAGCGAGGATGAGAGGCGGACGCTCAAGACCAATCATGAGCGAGTCAAAGAGAATCACATCCGACAAAAGCTGATCCTCGGTGGAGCTTCTCCCGAGCCGAAATGCAACATCGAAAAAGGTGGGGAAATTTAAGATTGCACTGTTGAAAAAATGTACCAGTAAAGCTGTGTATTTTGAAATGCAAAATATGGAAATTGATTTTGTATGTAGAGTTGGAATAGGAATATAATGTGATCTTGGAACTTGCATAAAAATGTATTTACTTACAAAAAATGGGTATATATAAGGTGTAAAGGTGCAAGGACAAATTTTGGGACTTCTGTTGAGATACGAAAATGTAATTTATTGCCCTGATAGAGGTGAAGTGGCAATTATGTAGGTAGTAGCGTAGCAATGTCACAGGAAGAACAATGTTCTATTTGAGCTGATATGATGTATGTAACTGACATACTCGTCGCCGAATGTGTCCCCAAAATTGTAGACATGACATTGAGAACATTAAAAAATCTTTCACGCTAAGATATATAGGTTATCACGGAACTGTCTGTTATAAAGTATATTATAACTCTAACTGTTTCAGAAAAAAACACATTTCAGGTGAGTTTTTGGGTTACTATTGATACTTCTGATAACGGTGAATTTAATGTGCTTTTAGAAATAATTCAATGAGTAGATGTTGGCAGGAATTATTTTCGAATTGACCTAACGGGTCGTTCTGTTGCTCTCACAGCTGCGAGTTTTCCAGCATTGTCTTCCGAGGATGTAATTGAAAAACTTTTTCTCGCAACTAAAAAAGTTTTCTTTGGCGCTTCTCTTTATCTTGACTTGACTGTCCAGAGAAAGGATGAGCCCCAGAAAACTAATGCTCTGACGTGGCTGTGACTTCCGAGCTGTAGGTAACGAAGCAACGCAAAGAGTGAACTGAAAACGTTAAGCCCTCATGATGTATCTTCTACTCTTATTCTTGAAACTTGTTCTTCGCCCGGAGAAGGGAAAATATGTGAATGTATTATTTTAATGGTTCTATAACTAATGCAATTATTTTGTATTACTCTGGTTTTAATTTTCATCATGAGAAGAGCAGAAAAAAAGGCAGCTTTGAACACATGTGTACATTCAACTATGTATTTTTAAGTTATGGGCTCGAATGTAAAATTAGAATATGAAATTCATCATGCCCATTTTATCAATGGAAAGCAAAAGATTATTTGTATAAAAATACTTAAGAAGTTATTTTAAACACACAAACATTCAGGCAACAAATATTCATCAATAGTAGTACTGATAGCACGTCCTGTAAATTATTATATCACTGAGGTTATTTCCCAAGTATACATATTCTTACGTTCTTTTGTATTTGAAATTAGAAGTCAAATAACTGAACGCTCAATTCTGCTTTTTTTTGCTGAAAACAAGTGCCACTCGTAATGCTCTTGTCATCTCGTTTACATGGAGTCAACCGAAGAATAAAATCTTAAAAGGAGTCCAATCGTCTCATCTCTTCAAAATAATATTTTCCGGCTGAATTCCTTTCAAATTCTTACGATTTGATATCTTCAATAGGATTTATTCTAGCTATATTCTTGCGAAACTTTAAATTCGATATGATGGCATATAATACGTGAAGTTATGACTCCTCAAAGTCTTTAGTTACCTGCTGTAGAGTCAGCATAGTGGTTGTTGTTAGATGTTACTCCGGGCTTTTTATTCCTATCTCTTTCCTGATTCGTAAGATTTACATGGATTCAGTACTATCCAACACCATGGAGTTCAGCTTAGGTTTTACTTATTTTTTCTGCAATTATGTAATTTATCTATTTTTCAAGATTTAACTCCTTTTTTAAAAAGTGGAGACTATCTATTTTTCAAGATTTAACTCCTTTTTTAAAAATTGGAGACTTTATCTATTTTTCAAGATTTAACTCCTTTTTTAAAACGTGGAGACTTTATCTATTTTTCAAGATTTAACTCCTTTTTTAAAATGTGGAGACTTTATCTATTTTTCAAGATTTAACTCCTTTTTTAAAAAGTGGAGTCTGAATCCTGTCATTAAATGACTAATTGCTGTTGCTGTACAGAGCACCAGCTGCTGCAGCTGCCTCAGCTGCCTCCAACTGCCTCCACTACGGAACCTCTTCCTCTGTTAGCCTCACAGATGACACGACCGCTCATCACCCACACGGTGGCCACTCCTCAAGTCAGTTATTAACTTAGTACAATTCATTTTTCAATTTTTTATGTGAAGAAGTAGTTGCTACCACTTGCATTTTAATCATGTTATTAGTGTAATGATCAATTAATAGCGTTTTAATCATGTAATTATTGTTATTGTATATTAATAACATTTTAATCATGCAATTATTGGATTATTTATTAATTACGGTTTAACCATGTTCTCATGTTTGTATTAGAAGGCAACCGTTGCTCATATTATACTTTCTTACTGATGTTATGAAAAATAATTGAGGCTTTGTTTTTCCATATGGTACTGGACATCCAGAGGTCGTAGGGGGTAAAATTGATAAAAGGAGGATGTTTTTAATTTTTCGTTTTTCATGCCAATTTTACCCCATACGTTTCCTTTCATTAGACCATAATTTTCGTTGCAATATATATTTTTCGCATTTTTTTCATCTTTAATTTTACATTCTTCGGTGTCTTTGTTACCAGTATTTTCAGTTGATTTCTTCACGTAATTTCCTTCCCGTTTGTTTTAATCATCAATTGAGTCTAGATTTCCCTCTCCCACCAGGGCTCCCCCCATACCTCGGTGGACTCCGGCAGCCGTACGTGCGACCTCAATAACCGCCTCACCCCACACCACCTCACCACCCCTCCTGCTGCAGATGTACAGGTAGGCCTCAACAACCGCCTCACCACCACCACCTCACCACCCACCCTGCTGCAGATGTACAAGTAGGCCTCAATAACCGCCTCACCCCTCACCACCTCACCACCTCACCACCCCGCCTGTTGCAGATGTTCAAGTACGACTGTACAGGTTCTTTAAGCTTCAAACATAAGGGCTGAAATTTGCACAGTTCTAGAGGTTCAAGCTACAGATGAGTAGTTATCCTTAAGATTCTTTGACCCTGCAAGTTTAAATGTAGTTGTAGTTGTTGGTGTAGGTATACAGTGACGCGTGAAAGTATTGCTTCACCTCCTACAGAGTTTGTTGTGGTCATCAGAGAACATTTCACATTATGTTCTCATTGATGGTGTTTGTTCTCCACCTCCTACAGAGTTTGTTGCAGTCATCAGAGAACATTTCACGTTATGTTCTCATTGACGGTGTTTTTTCTCCACCTCCTACAGAGTTTGTTGCGGTCATCAGAGAACATTTCACGTTATGTTCTCATTGACGTTGGTTTTTCTCCACCTCCTACAGAGTTTGTTGCGGTCATCAGAGAACATTTCACGTTATGTTCTCATTGACGGTGTTTGTTCTCCACCTCCTACAGAGTTTGTTGCGGTCATCTTCAGTGAAGAGCAACGCCTCGTGCAGATCCCAACGCCCCTCTCGCACCTCCACCCCTGCCCGCCGAGACTCTCTCTCCCCTCACGACCTCCCTCGTCGCTACTCTCTCAGTCCCTCACCCTGGTTAGTGGGATTCTGCCTTGTTTTAGCAAGTCTTAACACTTTGGCCGCGATGTGCGCCATATATGTACACGTACTGTGTTATTTGTACGGACTAATTTTGGAATCGCAGTCAAAGTTTTAAGCTCAATTTAATCCTTGATGCCCTTCGGTTTATTATTACATTTTAATTTTATTCACACGTTTTTGTTTTTTATTGTCTTGTTACACTTTCTATGGTTTGGTTACTTATGCTTCATTCGTGTAGTACGTCGGTGCTTTTAAAATTTTGGTCTTTTTATATGTTTTAGCTTTCTAAGCACATTTTGAGGATTTAAACTCGCTTTATGTGTTTATGATCTTTAAAATTCATCTTTCTTCTTTGAGAATGTTTTAATTTAGTATTACGAGGATAGTTTGCCATGTTAGTACTTCCTAGTTCTCATTGGAATATTATTATGCAGCCATTTTCTCAGCCCATCTCTCCCTCTTATCTAATTTGAGTGTTTTTTTTAGTTAGTAATAAATACTTTTACTTTTTAATGCCAATCTTACGCTATCAAGCATCAAATAGACACCTTTTACGCAACCAAATCAGACTATGTATTTTTGTCTCTGTAACTGTCTCGTACTACAATTATTGTACTTTTTATCTACAAAAATACCTTTTTGTTACTCAAATTTAAGTTTTTGATCAAAATTGAAACATATGGATGAAACTAACGTTTAAAAATTCCTCAGATTTAGATGAGGTGGCCTGAAAATCACGAAAGTTAATTTTCTGAAATTATCACATTTTACTGAGCAAGAAAAGGTATTAAAATATTCGGAGTCACTTCCGTAGATTTATGCCATACTAAGTGATGTAAAAATAATCGGGAGATATTGAAATATTTGGAGTTATTTTCGTAGATTAAGATTATGATTTTTACGATCATCTATACTTCCACCACTAACATGAAATTTTAATTTGTAATTATATGGATGATACTAAATATCACGTGAATTTCAGTCAAATATTTAACCCGATAATTTTTTTAAAATAATCTGTTTGAATTACGACAGTGATCTGTGTTGTTTTTTCAATAATTATTTCGAGTGTGGTATTTAATTCAGTTATACCATTCAAAGAATACACGAGTTACTAATACTCATACATCGATTTAATGCTTGTTTCATGTGAAAACAAGTCTGCATCTATAAACATGATGGCACAGAATGAGAGAATTTAACCTTACACTTCAGTCAAGTAAGGACACGATATGCAAAAATACTTTGCTTTGGCTATCCAAACCACAGCTGAACGTTCACTTGTGATCACTGTTGGCATGAGGGAGTCTTGGTATGAATAGTTCAGTGTTCTCAGCACCTACACAAGCACACAAGTTCAGTGTTCTCAGCACCTACACGAGCACACGAGTTCAGTGTTCTCAGCACCTACACGAGCACACGAGTTCAGTGTTCTACACGCGTTCAGTGTTCTACACGAGTTCAGTGTTCT
>VCRD01000567.1:163493-213579 GCA_006783055.1 Trinorchestia longiramus
CACGAGCACACAAGTTCAGTGTTCTACACGAGTTCAGTGTTCTCAGCACCTACACGAGCACACGAGTTCAGTGTTCTCAGCACCTACACGAGCACACGAGTTCAGTGTTCTCAGCACCTACACGAGCACACAAGTTCAGTGTTCTACACGAGTTCAGTGTTCTCAGCACCTACACGTGTGATGCAAATACCTGCATCACACGAGCAGGTATTTGCAAATTATTGGAAGAACTGGTTCACGAAATGGCTTGGTGCTTGTATCAACTTGGTAGTCTACAATAAATAGTCTACAATTCCCTTTATTCGTACTTGCTTGGCTCACCAATGATACGTGCGAGTATATCTATAACAACTCGCAAATGAAAATTGTGATAATGTAGTTCTCTCCATATTTATCATAATGCGTATAAGAAAGCGTGAATTAAGCCTGGAAAACGTTTTTGTGACGTTGAAACTCTTCTGAAGGCAGGTCTGCGATCATAAAACTTAGTTGAAGTTATTTTAATGGAGTATTTTCTATGACATCGAAATGGTTTGTTTTTCCCCAGTAACTGTCGTTTAGCTTTCACTTTCTTTACAAACTTATTCATCTGGAAATTTCATCTAGGTAACAAATATTTAGTAACTTTTCTTTTTGCAATGCCACTTGCATTGAGTCGTTAATAAATTTATTCGTGGAAATTTCTTCCATGGGAAGGTAACTGTTGATCCCATTATTTAATTATATACATTATTGTTCATGGAGAAATAAATATTCAAAATTTATAAATGTTCGATTTCATTGAGAGGGGTAATTGTACACTGTGTGATGTGCAATAGCATAATAGATAAGGATAGCAATAGCTAATACAGTATGTTAAAAATGAAATTCAGAGCAGTAATATATTTTTTTCTTCCAGTTACCGAGAACGCAGCCACAGCGGCGGTCGCTCGTCACTCCGCCGATCCTTCCACCGTTCTTCATCAGGACGACGAAAGCGAACAAACACGTCGTCAGCCTCGTCACCGGCTTCGTCCACATCGTCTTCCTTCCACCATAACTCGCCTTACCTCACCGCTTACGCCCCCAACAACTCTCCCAACTACCACAACAGCAACCACCATCACCATCATCACCACCACCATCCTTCGCCTACGACTACCGTGTCTCCGACTCCTTCTTTTCGACAGGCACGGAGATCGTCGGTTTCGAAACCGACTTCCGCGTCCGCACTTGCGGTTACAACCTCAGTAACCTCAGGGGCTGTCGTGAAGGTGACGGTGTCGGGGGACAGGAGAGAGTCCGGTCATAATGGGGAATCTGACTCGGAGGAGGGAAATCGGCCCGTTGAAGAAGAAACTGCACTGAACAACAATGTCACCTACAACAATAGCAACTTGAACAACAACAACCAGCAAATTAGGTAATTCGCTCATGCGTGAACGAAATATTTGCTTTAAATCGAAAGAATTGATCTGAAGCAACAGGTGTGATCCCAGATCGAGGTATGCTGTAGTGGAGTAATTCTCATGATTGTAAAATTCGATGTGTTTTGGGAATGTATGTATACGTACCAATGTTTTATTTTTACTCTACTCTTAATTTGCACGGACTTGAAAGTGAGCAATTAATATTCTGATATATTGTGGAGCAATAAATGTATAAACATTTTTTTACAAAGTTCAAAACAATTGTATACCGAACCCCATACAACGGCTCCAATATGGTGGAAAATCTTCAATTGAGTTTTACAGCAACCGTTTAAGTGCAGCATTAATTTTACAGGTTGAACAATTTTCTTACATAGTGAATGAGGGCTGATTTTTTGTTGTAGTCCATATCCCCAGCTCCAAAAACATATTCTACTAAATGATATTATTCAACATAATTTATCGTTTTTGGGGCCCAGTCATGCAAAAAGTGTGTATTTCTGAGCTTCCTGCTAATGTAAAAGTTCCACCCTGTTCTTCTCACGTAAAGTTTCTTGACGCATTTAAAAATAAGAAGACGCGTGCAGGCTTGACATTCTTAAGTAATCATAAGCTAGACTTCAAACGAAAAAACTGAGGTCTATAATTAACGTGCCTACAGGTTGCCTAAAATGAAAAGAAAGAGTAAACACCATTTCATATTATTTGCTCCTACACATTGATTTTTTAATATATTTATTATTGTATTTTTAGTAATTCATCCAGTATTGTTAAATGTTTCCTTCAAAAATATTCTCGCACCCACCAGAAGTTTTAAATTCGATGTTACTTAGATTACCATAAAATATAGCCATAAATCTTACTAGGCTCAAATTCCCTGCGTGTGTTACTAGTGTGTGAATATTTGTAATCGTTTGCAGACGCGCGATTTTGACACAACAAAACAGCATTGGTTCCCCACGGTCTCCTCTCAGTCCCCAGAACAGCATACGGTCGGCAGCCTCCAGACAGCCTTCCCTACGTGGGCGGGTACGTTCGTTTTCTCTTAATAGTCTGAAATGCATAAAGTTAATTGCCCTTTTTTAATTTCTCGAGTTCAAAAATACGCTCTTGTCTGTATAGCTCAGTTGTAAGATTTTTTGGCAACTAATAAATTTTGAAGCTTTTTATATTTATTCTTAGTTCAAAATCTACGAGTTTGCCATCGCGCTCGAGAAGTAAAGTCCGCAAAATAATATGGTCCAGGTCCCAAATTCTGAATCCAATCGTGAATTTCTCATTTGAGGTATTTCTGTTCACTTCAGGCATATTTGGAAACCTACTAAAGAAATCATTTTTGAACACACTTCTGGAACCCAACTCGGGACTACATCTAAGTTAATTCAAGAACTACCTTTTATTGGTGATATTACAAGTTTTTAATCTTATTGAAGGTGCCTTGTTTTTACTTATTCAGCTGTTGAATAAGTTTGATAATTTCATTTCATGGAGCTCCAAGATTTTAGGTGAGACTGGTAAAACATTAATTTTTTCAGTGTTTTAGCATTTTTATTTTATAGTGTATTCTTTTGAAACACAGAAGCCCGCGAGTAATCCTGCTTGCTGGTACTTGATAGCTGACATTACTTGTGAATACTCCTTGTGTGCGTTGATTGCATTGGTTGATTTCAGTAGGAAGTTATAGACAGAATTCTAATTATACATTTCAGTACATTGGTTAAGCAAGAAGTTTTATCTGAGGGTAGATGTTATTATTTGAGTTCTACAAATTCGTTGATTTCTGCCCTATGGACGTCAGCAAATGGGCTGATCACACAGTGAAATTTTGAACTATAGTTTTCAGAAAACTCCTCTTTTGCCTGTGCAGACTTCAGTCCACGGATCCATCCCTGAGAGGGACTTTAGACCGAACAACCTCAGCGATGTGATCAAGTTGGAGGGCTTAGACAGCACCGACACTGACAGTCCGAACGGTGAAGCAGCGAGCGAGGAAGGGGTTGTCGATGAGTACACCTACATGATTCTAGGATACTTTGAGCCTAAAGGATGCTTCAAGGAGCGCAGCGACTATTCGCTCTATGTATTTTCGGAAACCAACTAGTAAGTACACATGGTAGTTAGTAATGATGCTAAGTTAATAAGTACTAATAAAAATTTCTATACCCTTTAGATGACAAACAGGAAAAATCCGGTAAGTAATCTGTATGATTTTCTTCCCTCTTTTCAGTGTCTCGATATGACATGTTACTGTCCATGCAGAATCCTAACCTATTGAATCCTGTAATCCTGTAATCCTGTTCCATATAATGATTCATGTTTCTGAGTAATTTTTAACATTAATACAGCAGTAAAAATTACCCGTCATCACAACTTTCGGCCCTAACATGACACCTCTTGATAAGATGTCCCCACCCTCAATGTAGTGGATACGTATCCCATCTTGCACTCTGTACGTCCGTTTGGTTTGTTATTTCGATATTAAGGAGATGGCTTTCTGCAACTAGGGGATTCTTCAAGTAGGGCAACTTTAAGGTAATGTTTATCATTGCCTGTGAGTACTGAATTTTTGGTCTCCATCATCATGTTTTTAGGTTTTCAAGTTCGGCAAATGTATTTCTGTCAAGTCATGACAGTCAGTTAGGTCTACTGCAGACTTTTTTTTGTGCTTTCAGTTTCAGAATTTCAGAATTAGGTAGATTTGGTTTTTCATTTTATTTTTCTCTTTGTTCCTTTACTGTTTCCTACTTAATCGTTGCATCATACAGGAAGTGATGGTGCAATGGCTACCCATACGAGTATAATGATTTTGTTCCTTTTTTTAATAAAATTCTATTCTTAACCTATGAAACGTTCTTACGCTGTATGGCGGGTGTAGCGGGTAGTACTAGCCAAAATTCTCGACATTTTCCCTCTCGTAATGCAATTTAGAAATTTTGGTAGTGGTTTTTATGTCGAAATCACTTAATTTTTACTGAAATCGGGAATATTAGTACTATAATGCATGAATGAGCGTTAGGCAAATGTACTAAAATCGATGAAGTAGGTATAGTGCAGATATACTCGTATATGCAGAATTCATAATTTTTTGTGATGAAATTCTATGGCATAATAGTGTCGAGTTATCAGAGCTGTTGAAAAATAACAAGTTTTTACTACTTTCGTCTATATGGACATTGTTTGTGATGCGTTTTGCTTGGAAAAGACTATCGAAAACATCTGACTTCTATTTTATCGCACTGGTACGTTTGTGACCTCAAAATTTTTTTCAGTTAAGAAATCTACCACAAGAATTTTTATCACTTCCTCATACCTATGTAAAATAGTCTCATGAACTAATTTTAAAAATTAGGTTGGACCGGCATTAAAATTGGTGCGTACTGTAGTTGAAAATGGTGTATTATTTTTGATATATTCTGTTAAATCACCTGATTGTTAGAAAGCTCCACTGTCAGGAAATCCACTTCTGACCTTTGAGCACGAATTTTCAACGAAATATGGTAGAAGTAACATCTTTTTTTCAAAGAATTCTTGTAGTTTTCGTTGCATTGAAAGTGTAGGAAAATTATATGAATTAATGAATTCCTTTCCTAACGCTATACTGCTTTTTCCCTAATGCAAAAATATACTTCTATTTGTATATCGTAACATCCACACAATTCAAATGATAACTTTGAAGCCATTTTCAATCGCCTGGCACCCTTAAATCTACATGAACAGTCGTTTGTTTTAATATACTGCTAACTTTTATTACGTTTAACTGAGCAGCATCAGACGGGCCTGCAAGTACCTGGTAGCGAAGAAGTACTTTGACAGCACCATTTTGTTCTTCATCGGCCTAAACTGCATCACGCTGGCAATGGAGAGACCGAACATTCCTCCGGACTCCACAGAACGAGCCTTCCTCTCCAACTGCAACGACGTCTTCACGGTCGTCTTTGGACTCGAAATGTTAATCAAAGTACGTGCGTTTTGTTGCTCTAGTTATGATGTCTACTGAATACTGATTTCATTGCCTTGATAAGTTTCATTATTATCGAGAGCTCGAGATGAATGTGTTCATCGAGGTTCACACATTTTGAAAAAGGAATTTCGGGGACGAATTTTTCATTCTTCGAAAATCCTTTACATCTAAGCCTGTGTGAAAGTAGGAACACAGATAAGATTATTTCAGTTAGGGACTATTTTTAGATTCCAACGATTTTTCTTATTTTAGCTTGAGAACTTGATACATTTATTTCGAAGGGAGGAAATGGAAGTTATGTGACCGACATAAATAAAAAGTGTATCGAAAGCCAAACAAACAATTTTGTTAAAAAGTATTCAACATTCAATGATTTTTTTTATTTAGATTGTGATAAATTATAATGAAAATTAGAAGGCCAAATTAGGCTGAAATAATTCTTATAGCATGAGGAGTGCAGGAATACTTCAAGATGTCATAAAGTTTTGGAAAAATGAATTTATTACAAAAATTCGAATGAACTAGGCTAAAAAGTCGAGTACACTTTTCAAAACTGTTATTTTTTTATTTCCAAGCAAAGTTTTTTGAATTTGATGATATTTTTAGGAGAAAAAGCAGTTTAAAAGCATGCACGCATTGTTGGAAAACCTAATCTTCAGTTTGATAGCCATTTCAAACATCTGCAGTGTAGAGTCATCATTTATGTAATAACATGCGAAAAGCTCAGTATAATTCATTTCTATTGGACTTAACAATTTATTGAAATTTTACATATTTGGAAATGAAAACCATTGCTAAAGCTAAATGTAGTAACTACAAAGTCATATCAGAAGATTTCAGCTCTAAAATTGTTAATTTAACACTCATACGTAAAAATTTGCATTCATCAGTTGATGATTGCTTATTATGCAGACTACACAAAGTGATTGCCATGTCTGTATTAAACGTCTTGCTCGAATTTTTCTGGCTATTTACATGACGGTGTCTGTGTTTGCACCTTGAATCCTGTTTAGACGTTGATATAACCGTTTTCTGTGCTGCAGGTTATCGCTCAAGGGCTGCTGTACGGCAAGGACAGCTATTTCAGCTCTGGCTGGAACATCATGGACGGAATCCTGGTGATCGTCTCTGTGGTGGATGTTCTGATGAGCTTATTGGCCAGCTCTTCTCCCAGAATATTCGGAATTTTGAGAGTATTCAGACTGCTCCGGGCACTCCGCCCACTCAGGTTATTATAATAAACCTAAATAATTATTGTATATGTAAAATCGACGGTTTTGACCCCTATTTCAGGAGGGAGGGCCGTGAGACTTGGTTCTTGAGGTCAGATAAATGAACAAAGCTGGTTCAGGATAATATCAGGGTCGTATTTTGCAAGGGAATTATTTTATTATTCTGCGACAAAAAATTTTTCAATAAATTTCATCTGTTTAAATATTTTATAACGAATCTCAGAGAATTCTGTGTACTTTGGATGGCTGTAATGTATGTAATCACGCTTCTGGAAGATATTTCTGAATTACGAAACGTATAACCTCACGAGTATTCATGTACATAGCTTAGTGTAAATCTACGGAAACATGATTTTTTAGTACCTTTTCAGATAAACCAGATTATGACTTTTAGTATAAGTCTACGGAAAAGGCTACAAATATTTTATTATCTTTTTCTATCATACATGACGAAGCGACGTGATTTTGATTACACAAATTAATTAAGTTTTTCCACAGGATTGTTTTTTCACAGGCAATACAAAATCATTGTTCGTTTTAGTTCAGTGAAAAAAGCATCTCGATTTGTTTACCGTGGGTATTTCTTTAAGAAGTGTTCAGAAAGTAAAGAAACTTTTTGACTAAATTCGAAATATAAATGACTGGACATGAAACGTTCTATATAAATTGTATTTAGGAGAAACTTTACTTATTTTTAGGTCTATGCAATGCTTTTCTCAATTTGATACTAGAATGCTTCCTGGTAAAAGCCATATATGAATTTAAAAATTGACGGTTTATAGTAGCAAAATATTTATGCGTTAAACGTGCACTGTGGAGGTTATTATCAATACCTCCTATACATACATGCAATGGATTTGAAACATTAAGAGACAAAGTCAAGACATGAACTTTCACAAAGAACCTCATCTCAATGCAGGGTCAGTTGAGCCAATTCAAATATAACTCATATTCAGAGTGCGCTAGCATAACATCCATTTTTCAACGGGAATTTCATTTCTAAAAAAGAAGTTATGTTGCTACACTTTGTATAGGTTTAAAGTTTCACGAGTTAAACGCATTAAACTTGGATGACAGAGTGATCAACCGAGCTCCTGGTCTGAAACTGGTGGTGCAAACGCTGCTGTCGTCGCTGCAGCCCATCGGCAACATCGTCCTCATCTGCTGCACTTTCTTCATCATTTTCGGGATTCTTGGAGTTCAGGTACAAATAACATTATATATTAAACTAACATTCTTCGTAACAGATGGATGTTGAAGTTTAAATTCGGGGGATATTGTTTTAAAATTGATGAGTTTTGCTTTTTTCTGATTTGCATAGCGGAGCACTTGTGTTTCTTGAGGTTTAAGGAGGGATAAAGTATTGTTTTGAATTAACAAGCCGCTACTTATGTTTTAAGCCGCTTATTTTTTATTATACTTCTATTTGGCGACTGTTTTATCGTAAACGTGACCTGGAACAAAATTATTCCGAGTACGGATTTTAGTGTATCTAAGTGTATCTAAGTTTATTGTGTATATAAGTTTGAGTACAAATAAATTTTAATAAAATCATTTTATTTTCGACCTTTACTGTGGATTGGTACTGTGTATATGAAATTTTTCAGATTCTTTTTCTAAATTTTGTTTAACCTATTTGATAATTTTTCTCCTCTTCTCCATTCTATTCACTCATTCTTTTCAAGCGCCTCGTTCAATACCAAGAGTAAATTCTATTTTAACCAACCATCTGTTGTTCGTAGCTTTTCAAGGGAGCATTTTTCTACTGCGATGGACCGGCCTTAGACGGAGTAGAGACCAAGCAAGACTGCCTCAAAGACCCCCGCAACCACTGGGTCAACCGCAAGTACAACTTTGACAACCTGGGCCACGCCCTCATGTCTCTCTTTGTTTTGTCCTCCAAAGACGGCTGGGTCAACATCATGTACACTGGACTCGATGCTGTGGGGGTCGATAGACAGGTTCGTGGATCTCAGCTAATTTTAATGAGTTCGTTTGCCAACGGAAAAACTGTCAGTTGTAGGACTAGAAGGAATAAAGCAAACAAGAACAGAGTATGACAGCACATTCTTTAGCTATTGAAATTTTAACTCGTGTTAGCATAATGGTGCGTGATAAATAGAAAGTACACGCTTTCCCAAACCTGGTATAAAACGATGTACTGACGGTCCTCATATCTAATTTGATGGTGGATCACTTGTGAATATGAATGCGAGTAAAATCGTCATGGTGATGAAAGTTTCATTACTTTTGAACAGTTGACGTTGAGGAATGTGATCAGTGAGGTTAGAAACAGGATGATCCTCATCCGATCTCGATTTAAGACTACACATGTATGCTATACAGAGACATTTGTCCATGTGACCCTTAACCCTTTCGGTACTGACGGCATCTCTGGTAGCCGCAGTCATTTTTTGTCTATTAAGATGCAGAGCAACACGTGTGTCTGTGCAAACGCTGGTAGGGCAGTGCAAGCTACAGTTTGATCAGGACAATGCAGTGACTGTAAAACATCACAAAGCATCTTTTTTAAAATTTGATGTTAAATATGTTGAAAAGGTTCTGATATTTGCATCATGGTACCGAAAGGGTTAATAGCACATAATTCATATTGCTTCACATAATTCTAATTTATTCGTGTAAGTATCTTCCTTTAATTCCATTTTGTGTACGTTATGTACAACCTTTGGCTATCTACAGCTCACTGAACGCGCACTATTTGGAATAGCTATTAGCTACGTCTAAAATTTATTCTCTATTTCTTAACGTGGGTTCAATGAGGTAACTTCTCACAGCTTTAAATGACTTATTTTTTTAAATGTATCTGCGTTTTCTGTCTGCAAAATAAAAAACTACTTCCAGTAGCAGCTACTCTATTTGCAATGAGTTATTTCGTCCCGTTTCATGTTACTTTTTTAAACGAAAATTCTACGTTTGCAGCCGAAAGAGAACTACTCGCAGTGGCGGCTGCTCTACTTCATTTCCTTCCTGCTGCTCGTTGGCTTCTTCGTGCTGAACATGTTCGTCGGTGTGGTAGTTGAAAACTTCCATCGGTGTCGGGAAGAACAGGAAAAAGAAGAAAAAGCAAGAAGAGCTGAGAAGAGAGCCAAAAAACTCGAGAAAAAGAGGAAGAGTGAGTGTTTTTTAAGGAGAAATGAATGAAAAAACCTGGCAACCCGTTGAGTTAAGGAATTTCAAAAAAACCTTTGGTATAATTTTCAGCGGAGCTCGAGTTTTTGAGTTTTTATTCAAAATCAGATTGTTGAACTTAACATTACTTAGTAGTGCAAATTGTAGGTGATTTTAGTGGCAGAACTATACATTATCTCATACACAATTTTATTGTTGCAATCGAACGGTGCGAACGATACATGGACTACTTACAAAAATAGTATAATTACACCGCTCACTCGGATAAAAATGCCAGAAAAATCCTTTTACAAATGAACTCAGTGTGATTCGAAGAGTAGCATTGAATAGCACTTGATTTATTTTTTAAATTCTAGACTATTGTTTGTGTTAAAATCTATAACACTTCTGGTTTTCTAATGATTATTATAATTTTTATGCAATTACCTTTATTCAAGTTATTTACTCATAATTATCACAATGTTTGGTAAAAGAAAGCTAAATTTAGATGAGGAAGATGATGACCAGAGAATGATAAGATTGATTCAGGAAGTAGATTTTGAAGAGGAATTCTCAGATGAAGTTGAAGGTGTGGCCTCAGAGGCCACTAGTGCTACGAGCATTAAAAGTGAAATGTGAGACATAAATGCCGTGTGACGAGAGTCTTACTGAAATTGCAGTCATGAATGAAAACTTTCAAAAACTAAATTCATCATATGATGATGATGATGATGATGATGATGATGATGATGATAATGTTGACAGACGTAGCTTCAGTTCCTCCGTTGATTCAAGTGTCAAAATCATTTTAAAATGTGAAACAAACCCATATGAGATATTTGAAATTACTTGGCGATGAAGTTATTGAGTGGATAGTTAGTGAGAAAATAAGTATGCTGCTAAATGCGTGAGTGAATAGAGAATTGCAAGTAAAATGAAAGATAGAAGTCGTAATCTGTTATGGAGGGAGACATTTGTAGGGGAAATTGTTGTTTTGCAAGGGATAGTAAAGAAACTGAATATCGATGTTTATTATTTAAATTAGGTAATGCTCTAGTTTATTTGAACCTTGAACCATGCATGTTAATCTGATAGACATGTATTTTTTGCAGCATATGTGCATGGGTAATTATGCGTGCCTGACATTTGGTGGCATCGTCTATACATAGTCGCAAGAATGTCCTGCAGATTTTGCGACAGACCTATATATATATATATATATATATATATATATATATATATATATATATATATATATATATATATATATAAATATATTGTGTTATATAGTCAACTGTAAATAGCGGTGAGGACTATATGTAAGCGATTGAAAACATTACACACTTCATCAAGCACTCTGCAGCTTGGATAGGTTTAAATCATATATATCAATCAATACTTTAATGAAAACATAAAACAAATGAGACTGTGTTCTAACGGCAAAACCGGCAATTGTAGTTGAAAGCTGGGCAAGTTCTAAGTAAAGACAATACCGTTTGTGCTATTTTAATGGCTCTGAACACGTTGACTCCGAAGTGGTACGTATGTGTACCACTTAGGTTAGGTTCTGTAATTTTTTCAGATCCTTCTAGTGACTATGCGTACAAAGTAAAGTTTTACACCAATCAGGCAATCGGAGTCAACGTGTTAAATCAAAAGTATTGATTTAGGTAGAGTTTGGAACTCGGCTTAGTATTTGCTTGACTGCCTCCTTCCGAGGCACATCAGCGAATAAAAGAAAAAGATTATGCTAATGATTCTATTAAACTGTGTAACTTTTACGGATATTAATTATTGTGAACCTTTCATTTAGAGACAACTGCTCTGCTACATAGTCATGAAAAGATAGCTTTCTATATCACGTATCAAACTTTCTCATATTCGTTTTAGAACAAAACCGTTTCCTAAGCAACCTTCAAAGTCACACCTATCTCGTACCTTGTCGCTCATCTCGCTAGATGAACTCACTTTTGAGTAACAATAGCATGATGAAATGAATGTTTTTTGCTGTTTTCCTTACAAAGAAACTGTGTGAGCAGAAATGAGGGAACCACCGTACTATGCCGACTACTCGAAAGCTCGTCTCTTTGTACACAACCTCGTCACCTCGAAGTACTTTGACCTGGCCATCGCAGCCGTCATTGGCCTCAACGTCGTCACCATGGCCATGGAGTTTTACAAGATGCCCAAGGTGGAAATGTATAATTATGCGAGTTTTTTATTTTTTGTCGTATGAAAAGTTGAAGCAAAGGCTCTTCGAGCTGCATCGGTACTTCCAGCTGTAGGAACTTGCTGAGGGTTCATTGTCACACATATACAAGTATGCTGTCTTAGCTCAAGTCAGTATTTCCACAGAGAAGCAAATATTTAGATTAAATAAATTATGCTCTTAATGTTTTTACAGATAGCCAAACATTTCACTTAGCTTGCATCTAATATCTTTATAGATAGACAAATATTTCGTCATGACTATTGCCACTATGCAGGGTGTCCACAAAAAATGTATTCACTGACCGATGGATGTCCGATGTGATACCGGAGAATGCAGCTTATAAAGATCAATAGGGTTCCGGTATCATACGAGTATATACATACATATATCGATCAGTGGATACATTTCTTGTGGACTCCCTGTACACTGTTTGAAACGCTCCAGATGTACCATGTTTCTATCAACTAATTGTTCTCAAATTCCACATACTTATTTGGCCACTCCCATGTAAAACTGAAAATTCTTCTACACTGTATATTAGTGTTAATAAATTATAGAGACTAAATTTGTATTTTGTTTGCAGGAGCTGCGGTACGCGCTTCAAATTTTCAACTACTTCTTCACAGCTGTCTTCATCCTGGAAAGCGGAATGAAAGTGCTGGCCCTAGGGTGTAGGCGGTACTTCAGAGATAGGTGAGGCAAGCTATGTATTTATTTATGCTTCTATACAACTCTTCGCGGTGTTTGTGTCCTACAAAAAATGTTTTTCTAGGAAACATACAAGAGATTATTATCCTATGGAAAACGTATGGCTCTTATAGGAACTAATAAGCTATAGAAAAATTGGGGAC
The DNA here is from genome assembly GCA_006783055.1 of Trinorchestia longiramus. NCBI lineage: Eukaryota > Metazoa > Arthropoda > Malacostraca > Amphipoda > Talitridae > Trinorchestia > Trinorchestia longiramus. Next base: position 176,288 of record VCRD01000567.1, read on the forward strand.
CCTAATCTCTTTCTAGGACAAGTGTGCGAGTCCTAGAGAATTTATTACGTATGTTGAAATTAGAGACTCAAATAGAATAATTAAGCCACACTAAGCTGCTAGGTCGTTTAAAGTTTGTTATATGAAGGAAAATTTAGAAATCCTATAATATTCTTGAGAATAACAACATATTTTTTCCTCCAAATGAGTTAACAGCATGTAAGATTTGTTACACCCCAAAAAAAATTACCGTGTATCAATTTTATTCTCTGAAATTGTTTCTTGTCCAAAGTTGGGGGCGAAATCATAAACTATTCAAACTATCACAGTTTGGGGCATGGGAGAATAAAAATTCTGTATGAAAATGAACACAAAAATGAATTACAAAAGTTAAATGCTCAAGTGTTCTCTCGACAAAATTAGGACTTTGGATTTAAAATGTAAATCATATTATACATACATTATGAAAAAACACGCACAACCACAGTTACTTCAAATGTTTTGACTAATATTTTGATAAGAAACTATGTTGAAAACTGAATATTGGATGCAGTTGTCATGAATAAATTCTATTTGTGTAGTATAAATGCGTGAATATTTTATTCATATTCAACAAACTAACAAGGTAGCATTCACCCGAGCTTCTTGTGTTTTTTGAAGTTTGTCTTTCCTTACAGTTCTTATTAAAGGATTTTCTTAGTGATTTTCTTACTAAAAACAGCTGCCACAATATGAATGTGTGTAAGTAAGATTGCCTAATATAGGGTTGGTTTGATGATTTAATTATCAACTGATAACACGTTAAAATGTGTCAACCAGTATACCAACGTTTTGTTTGGATTACACCATAGACTTTTATTCTTTATTTTCGTTACCAAATTTTTTTTACAGAATTTCGATAGAATATTGATAACCTTTTCTGAAATTAAGTGAAGTATTTAAAAAATTATTCATCCCACAAAATATTTTTATAAAAATAAAATATATGTTATTTCATAAGAACTTTACAATTTGAGTATGTACTGATTTCACTGCTATGATTTTGCGATAGGGAATTTACCTTAAATTATATGTATTGGAGTACATTCTATGGCTAAGCCTCGTGCTTCTAAGCATGGTTTGCTTTCTTTCACATTATAGGTCCTATTTATAATAGGATGCTCACTCTGAAATTGTCAATTTTTAAGCATTATTTGTTTGAAGAGCAGCCTTGGTATTTTTAGCAAGGTACACCTAATTCAATTGAACAAATCTTCATGGAATACAAAAACTTTATTATCATTATATTCATCTGAAAATTGGCTACGATTTCTTCAGAAAAATTAACTCGCGTGTTCCCCAAATTCTCCAATCTTGGAATATTTAGTGAAGAGTTCAGGTAGGTCTCCAATCACCACTCGGCCAACCTTCACTGAATGGTTCTTTCTTGCGTAGAATAGATACTTGGAGCCCCGCTGTGTGTTGTAGGTGTAGGCGACACACTAGCTAGTTGCTAGCGTTCTTTCATTTGGTGCTCATGTAGACTCGTATACATAAAATGGTACTAGATGTTGCTGCGAGTGTGTTGTGTCATCTCGTAGTGCTGATGTTGCCCTTTATTTATTTCAGTTTAGCGAAGCACTTGAATGCTACTTTTGGAAACATTTTTTTCACGTATTTGAGGGTGTTGGTTTGCTGCTTATTCTCCGATGTTTTAAGGAAATGTTGTCGAGAAACTCGGTGAATAAATGGTCCGACCAGAAACTTCTTTCGCCCATATTACCTCAGAATGTTTTCGAAAGATGTTTTTAAATGCGTGCTTTGCTTAGATTGCATTGCTTCACTGCTGCTGCATATATGTTATGCTCTGGTAAGCATATACTATTGTATTTACTATGATTGTTATTATTATCATTGTCATTATTGTTATTATCATCGTTATAAATTTAATCACCGTAAACAAATTAAATTGTTCTAAACCAGTTCGGATTTCCATCGCTATTTAATGAAGTAAAACAACTGCCACTCGTATTATGCTTCTGAAAGTGAAGCGCATTGTTGCATTGCGCGACGTTTTATTCAAAGTTATGCACCAATAAATTTTAAAATTTTCTGTTATCTCAGCTAGGTATTAAAGCGCAGACAGTAGCTCAGCCCATCAACTTGTCCAGCAAAACCATCATTCTGTGTGCTGTTTGTATCGTGATTTGAAAATTAATGTTTCGCGGTAGTCGACAAAATTCTTACGACACCATGTAAATAGGGTAAATCCAAAGTTTGGGTTAATTATCCTGTTTATTTCTAAAATCAAAAGGGAACTCTTCTTGAAGAATTTGTTAATAAGTGTTAAGAAGCACCATATTAATTCTCCGTTCAAAAAATATGCTTTTACCGGCGAAGGCTCATTGTACATTTTACAGATTCCGAATGAATATATCCCACTTATTATATAAAAGTTCCCTTTTGTTCATTAAACACGGGGAAGACAAACAAAGGATTAGTCCTGAGGAATGATATTCAAAGAATGATTTTTAATAACTGATTCTGAAGGAATAATTTTGAAAGAATGATTTTTAAGAATGATTTCTAAGGATTGATTTTCAAAGAACAGTTCATATAAAATGATCTGTGAATGATTCCTAAAGACTAATTCTTTATGTATTTTGGAATTATTACATCAGGTGTAAAATAAATTAATCGCTAAAGCCCTATTAGAATAACATAAAAAATGCATAGTGTATAAACTAATTTTATCTGAACAGTATCTTTCAGAGAAGCCTAATAAGGCTCCGTAATTTGCTAAGAAACGGAATACTAGATCCATAATTTTATATTCCTGGATTTGGTATGTGCCTTATATAATTCAAATAGGAAAAAATTGCCCTGATTTATGAGAAAAGTAGTTGGTGAGAAGCTAAACGCGTCGTGCTTCTACCTGAATTAATTTGTTCTAGAGAACATTTGCCACTCGAGAGCAGCAGATCAACAAAGATGCCTATCGATTTCCTCATCTTATCTTCATGGCTTAAATACATTCCTCTAGAATAAAGTTTTACATGATATCAGTTTTGAATATTTAAATTTATTTCTTGATAAGTGCATTATTCGAGCAGAAGCACCAAGGCAAGTAAGGAAGGTTAAAAATTATTTCCAGCTGCTCTAGAGGCAAATATTTTTACAGAACCACGGACGCACCTCCGTATTGTCTTAAACAACACAGCTAACATGTATTGTTTCTTTTTCTCCTTCCGCGCCCTTATATCGCCCAACATCTCTAATATCGCCCAATATCTCTAATATCGCCCTACTCATCTGCTGTAGTGGGTACGATTTTCACTGTCCGGAACGCTGTCATTTTCTTCCCAATTTTCCGTGTCATGCATCTGTTCTCCCGTTCACCACGTGCGCAGTTCCTTGTGTCATGCGCCGCAAAATTTGCGCTGAGTCGATAACTAATGTTGTTGAAATTCACTTCAAGTTGAAGATAAAATGACACGTTTTAGTGTTAATTGTTTGAATGATAAATTGTTGGTCTCGGATTCAGATCACAAATTGCAGCGTGTACAGCAAGGGTCACCCCTGCACCGCTTCTCCTATCCTCGTCTTGGATTGAAGCTTTAGTACACTTTTATGGATAAAAATAGCACAAATCAGCTCTTGATGAATTATGATTGGCTTTATATGGCCTAAAAAGTTAATTCAGTTAGCATTCCGTACATTATGCTGAAATGAAATAAATAATTAGTGAGCCAAATCGTATCCAGTTGTTCACATTTCATAACATTTTGACAAGCTGCGTTTTCCTTTGGTTGTTATGAATTTCAATCATGAACAATTTCATAAAATGTTGTGCATAAGTGATTTGAATATTGACGTATATATTTTACACAATTGAAAAGCTTTGAATTTAAAGTTATGATGGTTTCATAAGAGCTGTAGTGCTAAAAAGTAAACAATAATTTACACCAGAAAATCAGTGTACGTAAGTGATTTAAGCCCAGTAATAAATGAAACTAAGTAGTTTAAGAATGTAAATTTCCATCGCTGTTCCTAACACCTTCATGCCCGCAATGAATCATAAGTAGTTGATTTGCTGGAAAAGCATGCATGTGCATCTCGTGAAAGTGTTAGTTTGTAAGTAGTGTGAATTAGCATGCTTATCAACTGACTGCAAATCTCCGATCACTCGGAAGGAATAATAATTTACAAAGAGATAATATTTTGATGCTCCAAGGAAACCTTTTGAGCTAATAAATCAGATGATCACAATGACGAGTCAATTTATGAGCGCATTTATATATGTAAGTTTTGTTGTGCGCTGGAAGTTTCTAGCCAATAGCTGGCCTGCAGTTCAGCATGTGTTTGATAAATGAGTTGTGCGCCAAAATTATTGACAGTTTGAGAGCTTCACGTCCACGTTCAGAAAAACTGTTGAAGTCACAGCACACTTTTCTCTTTTGATCAAAATGTTGGTGCACAGCGACTTTCTGCAATTTTGTGTGCATATCCTCTGTATTTTATTCAATGACAGTACTTCCAGGAGCCAGAAACTTGGTTTCAGACTTCTACGAGTTTACCTTGTTTTGTATCTCTTCGAAAAAAGGCTTTTCTACTTCAATACGGGATGTTGAATCGCGTTTTTTGAAGACTCTCTAGCCCAATAAAATAAGAGCAAGGAGCTTTGAAGGAATCTTAAGCGATTACTGTTTTTATTTTTAAGTTTAACGTTCAGATCAGTGAGATGGATTTCTTTAGTTACAAAAGAAAGACTGTCTGTAGAAAAGAATGATGGCACGTTTTTACGTATTTTAAAGAGCTACGAGCATGTGTTTTTGTAACTTGAATTTTTAAGATACATAATTGCTTAATGAAGGAATCTCATACATTTGTAAGGATGCATGATAACCTTTATTTCTGCATGATTAATATTAATTGTCTTGGAACTCTTATTTTGTATACTTAGATAATGACGTTGTTTGTGTTGACTTGAAGTTTCTTCTTGTTTGTTGTGGAACATTTCTGTGAAATTGCAAGTTCTTTAGAATACTTGATGGTTATTATTAATTGTACATAATTTTTAGATATATGATAATTGATGACTATTTTTGGTAGTTGTCATCATTAGTGTTGAAGAGCACTGGAGTTTTAATTTATAATTGCAAATATTTGTATTATGAATTTGAACGGTACCATCTATACCCTGCATAATAGCAGTTCATGTTAGTGTCGTTATTATAGTATTTTAGATAAGTAAGTCTGTTCTTTTATTTGCTTACTTCAATTAGGCTATGACAGTATCCACTATGTAAGTCTGAAGCAATTTGAACCACAATTATTCCGTCGTCCGAGCAAAACTTACACATTGTGGAATTATTTTTAAAATTATTGCTTATTCATTGAAAAAGCTCGTGCAGTTTCGTAGTAAATATTACTCTCAAGTTCTTCTGTCATCTTATACTACTCATTCTTAGGGCTGTGTTGCAGCTTGTTCCAAGTCAATAAACCGATTTTGGTTCTACATGTGTTGTTTACAAAATAAATTTTCTTCGAAGGTTTCCTTAATTTACGTTTGGGACCTGAACCTGCTATCGAAAATATACCAGTTTCAAACACAACTAGTTTGTCAGATGTAATAACATTGATTACAAAAGTTTGCAATCATGTTGTATTGAAGTAGTTTTAATCTAGCATCAAATATTGTCTACTTCAAATACATGCATTGTATCGTGTTAGCTCTAAATTACAACAGAAACGTCTTGTTCTGAAGTTTTTCATTCTACATGTGCTTTGCTCTACGTTTGCCGAGGCATTGTTTCTCTTATATTTTGAGACTTTATGCATAGAGTTTGTTAGTGTAATGGTACAAGTACATGAACATTTTAAAAATAGATTCAAGGGACGGCATACTTGAGGCTCATTGTTGCTGTACTTGCACAGGTGGAACCAACTGGACGTGGTCATCGTACTTCTGAGCGTTGCTGGAATTGTGCTCGAAGAAATGGAGAGCGAAATCATTCCAATTAATCCCACCATAATCAGGGTCATGAGGGTCCTCAGGATTGCCAGGGGTGAGATATGGGAATAATGAAGATTGCGTTAGATTATTAGTCTCCTATGAATAACAAGCGGAAAAATGTCAGTGGTATCATGGACAAATTAAATTCTTAGATTTTTAATAATTGCCAGCTGTCGAGTTTAATTTTAGTTGACAATGCGTTAGGTTATTAGGACTCTTATCAATTGAATTTAAAATATAAAATATTGGTGTGGGCCATTATATGATGAGAATTAACGTAGTTCTGTGCACTTTCAAAAGGAAGTATGGGTGAAATTAAAAGTGTTTAATTTCTCAATACTGCTAGGGATGATATATGTATAATCTACTACCACTTTCGATTGTTTTGAAGTTTTTTAAATTGCTATTTATTAAGTGCAATAAATTGTGTCATTATCATGCTATGAGTTACTAAGGTAACTTATGGATATAAGTTAGAATCTCAATAACAATTTCAGTAACTGCTTGTTAGTGTCAGGACTCTCAGCACATGTAGTCAATAGGATAATTTGAGAACCCATAAATGAGTATCGGCAATTTTACCAATGAATGATATGTAGTAGAAACTGTTCTTTGTACACGTATTGAACTTCGGTAATTCTTGCCTTTATTAATAAATTCTAATAACATTCGTGAGGACTGATAAAAATTAGCAATAATAGGCGCTGATGAGGTGTTGTACTTGCAGTCCTCAAACTCCTGAAGATGGCCAAGGGGATACGGGCTCTGCTGGACACCGTGATGCAGGCCTTGCCTCAAGTCGGCAACTTGGGTCTCCTCTTCTTCCTGCTCTTCTTCATCTTTGCTGCTCTCGGAGTCGAGCTATTCGGGCGACTTGGTCTGTGTTAAATACTTACGTTATCAGGGTCTTATTAAATACGCTATCAGGGGTCTTTATTAAATACGCTATCAGGGGTCTTTATTAAATACGTTATCAGGGGACTGTGTTGAATGCTCACATTATCATGAATTTTTTATTAAATAATCACGTTTTCAGGGGTCTGTATTAAATATTCGCGCTATCAGGGGCGACGATTCCAACGATTCATCTAGCAAAATTAGCAAGTCCTGCGCTTTCACGTAACGAAAAAACTGAAAGTCTTCTTCTGTGATAAAATGCTGAATTTTGTTGAAGTATGACTGTTCAAATCTCTTTGGAAAGTATAGAGTATTTGAGCTTAGATTTTCAGATTTGATTAATATTTTAACGTGAATCTTTATAGCTTAGATCATTCTAGCGTAGATCCTTTAAGCTAAAAGCATTTTAGCTTAAGTTGATCTACGCCAAGTTTATTTCAGCCGAGTTGACTTCAGCCGAGTTGACTTCAGCCGAGTTGACTTCAGCCGAGTTGACTTCAGCCGAGTTGACTTCAGCCGAGTTGACTTCAGCCGAGTTGACTTCAGCCGTGTTGACTTCAGCATTAGAAGTAAGACAGTGCTGGGTTGCAGAGTGTGATGACGAGCATCCGTGCCAGGGCTTAGGAGAACACGCGCATTTCAAGAACTTCGGCATCGCGTTCCTCACGCTGTTCAGGGTGGCAACTGGTGACAACTGGAATGGCATCATGAAGGTGAGAAAGTATGCAGTCATTGCACCTTTTACAGTAAAATTTGCGACTAAAATATCATGTATAAACAATGAATGAAAAATTTAAGAAATTCAAAATGAAGTAAATGTCTTAAGCACGACATTTTAAAGGTATGAATAGATTGAATTAATTTTTAGTTGTTTAAACCTATTCTAGAAGGATATTCTAATTTTCTGATCGGCTCAAGCTAGAACGGTGCTTTGAATTGAGTTAACTTTTGCACACCTCACTGCAGGACACAATCAGAGACGAGTGCTCGAACGAGGCTGGCTGTGTGAAGAATTGTTGCTTGGCTCCCTTCGTGGCTCCGATATTTTTCGTAATATTTGTGCTCATGGCGCAGTTTGTGCTCGTCAACGTCGTCGTCGCCGTGCTAATGAAGCACCTCGAGGAGAGCCACAAACTGGTGCGTAATTTAGCCTTATATATACGTTCTTCTTATCCATGTCCAGCGTTTGTATCGATGGCTCGAATTTTAAGTGTATTTCTGTGATTGTTATTGAAAAAATAAAGAAAAAGACCTGCCAAGTTTGGTATCTCTGTTGTGGGTAAATTTACTGCATATTAAAAGCTTGCTGTGTGAGTTATATTTTTTTGTGTATCGGGTGTGTACATTCAAAAGGTGATCGCTTGTCACGAAGATAATTATGGCAAATATAATGATATTCGTCAACAATTCTTCTAAGCTCTCTATAAACCAATAAATAGGTATCGAATTATTTTTACTCGTTACTATGACAAAGGGAGCTTATTCTCAATAAAACAAAATTTAATTTCAATACGTTTTTAAACTTCTGTCAAAGCGAGATAACTCAACCGTAGACAATTCACCTCGCCTTTTTTTCATTTTTTGACGGTGTAAGTCTTTTTCTTTCTTTGAATTACATTAAAATAGCTTCAACTTTTTCCAAATGTTAAACTATGTTTACTAAATTGAATGAATCATTTGCAGTGTTTGTGTCTACAAGTTTTATTTAACTAATATTTTCATCGGTCGCCAGTAAATTGATCCAGATAATTTTTTACCAATTCATTTTAGTTTTTCATCGATATTTTTCAAATCTTCGAAATATTTAAAAGAAAATCTATTTCTTTTATGCCTAAATTGCTCTCACTGATCAGAAAAAAATTGTTTAATTTGCTAGGTGTATTGTAGGTGGCTGTACACTAGTTTGTGTATATTATTGTTGTTTTATTTATTCTATCTTTCATTACTAGCTCAGAAGTTAAGTTTTGTGTTGTACAGTTAGAGCTATAATTCCACTGACTAGAATACGTGAGCATCACTTTGTGCTCAACTCTAATTAGGTACAAATTCAAACGTAATCGTTGTGTCTCACTTGATGTTTCACTGCACTTAGGTGTCTGAGTAAACGCTGTATGATTGCATCACTTGATGTTTCACTGCACTTAGGTATTTAAACAAACGCTATATGATTGCATCACTTGATGTTTCACTGCAGTGGGGTGTCAAAATGATTGTAATATGATTACATCGCACTATGTTTCACTGCAGTTAAGAATCTAGAAACATATGGAGTATTTTTATGAATGTTATAGTATGATACCTCTATTCAGATTTTTGTTTTGATAAATCATGTACTCGAATTTCAATCAATGAAAAAATTATTGTTTTTCCATTTCATTGTAGGTTTTATTCACGTTAGAGCAGTGATGAATTTAGTTTATGCATGAATCTCGTTGTTCAAGTAATTGATCACTATTTTCCCCAATTACTGTTTTTAAAACCTTTTCATCTGTCCTCTTGTTTGTATCTTTAAAATGTCATTACAACTATTCTGCTTCAACTCTTCATTAACTGACTCTACCACCAATTTTAGCATTCCGTATATGCGGTAAGTTTGAACATATTGGAATGTACATACAGGCATCTCTACTGCTCAGAGTTGCGACACTACCCCTGCCAGTCACCACAAATGTAGTGGTAGACAAAGCGTCCGTTCTCACAGTCTCAGAGATTTATTGCACATTTTTAAATCCTACTCAACCAAATAACCCCATTTGTACTGGACTGACTTCATCAAAGATTGTCTTTAGTTTGATTAGCGCCCAGGAGGGTGCGGTTTTAGACTTGGAAGACTCGATGAGAGAGAGGCCTCTCTTTGATTTTTCCTCAAGCCGTCTCACTGAACGTTTGTGAATTTCTTGCACCCTATTTTTAATGCGTGTTCAGCTGCAGTAATCAAGCACTTGCGTTCTAAACATTTCAGGATTTTCGCAGGTACCCTTCAGTATTTTCAAATCAAGACAACTGAGGCCACGAGTATCATTCAGAAAGCAGCACATAGTCAAACGCCATGGAAATATATGGCAAATAAAACTTTACATACATGTTATAAATAATGCGAAACAATTGCAGGCCATACATAAGGACGACATGAATAAACCCGAAGGAGTATAATAAACCTTGTCTAAAATTACGGCTTTAGCAAGTTGCATCTTGTTATTCCACGTATTAAATGAGACTCGGGACGAGCCTCACAGGCCAAGAATTGAGCAAGTGTCCTTTTTTCCAAAAATTCTTAAGCCATGGTTCTCTAGTATTGCAGTGAATTAGTGTCCACAATTTAGTTGATACGTAGTATACTAACTCATAGAGTCGGTTGATCTCCATTTGTTCAGATAAGATAAAGCTCAGATAAAAACTAAGACCCTTGTCTGCATCATTAGTCATAAATTATTTTATAAACGTACTCAGAGGTTAACCTAAGTTAAAGTAAACGTTTTGAAGCTTTAAAATGAACTGAAAACCTTCCCCCCGAAAGAATGCGCAAAGTGAATAATTTAATAAACACTATGCGTTGATATGCACTTTGCGTAGTAAATGAATCATTAATGCATTTTCTTAATCACAACGTGTGTAGTTTGAGAAGCGTAAGCTTCTCGGCTTCACGATAGGTTCAACTAGCAGCAGTAGGTCACTGGATTGCGAGTGTTTCAATGTTTCCACAATGCCGAGACAAATTGGGTCTTCATCGACTTAGTCATACTTATGGACGAATTTTAAGACTTCCAAACTTCTTCAGAAAATTAAGAACATTACAATACACTCTTTGTAATACGGCATGTCGTGTTGGAGTCTCTTTTATTTTCGTAAATTGACGTACAACAATTTACTGAGTAACAATTTTTTAAATTTGGATTGTGTTATTAGTGGTAAGGAAAACTTGTCAAACTCTTACTTTCATTAACATTTAACTGTTTGATATTCTGCAATAGACTTCCAAGTTCCATAAAAATATTTCAAATTACGAGTACGTTGATGATTTCAATTCATGGCTGTATACACCACTTTTTCTAAAATATTGAATATTATTGCATCACCTGGCCTACAAAATTCCAATCACAGAATTTTGATTTATTGTATGCAACCATCAGCATGACTTCACTCACAGACCTCAACTTTTTCTTATGAGTGCTATTTTCGTCTCTGTCTCATTTTCAACTTTTTTCATACTTTTGCGACATGTACTTTTGCCCTACTTTCAATTTTCTTTATGAATTTTTCACGATCTACTTTGTCACGTTTCCATCACCAAAAGTACTTCACGAATCACTTTCAATTTTCTCACCATGTATACTTCACGAATCTGATTTTTAATTTTGTATTCGAGTTAAAAAACTGAACGGCTGCACATATTTTTTTCAAATCTATTTTTGACTTAGCGAGCTCCTCGTATTCAAATAATGTGTAATTTAAAAAGGTCACCGTACAAAATTTAACAATAGCCAGCTCTGTAATTAAGAACTTTAAGTAATTGCTTTAGCACACGCACTAATAAATAAGTGTCCAGGTATTGTTGAAGGTTTTTCTGGAGGTTCTGCTGTAACACGAAGCAGTGTAATATTGTAACAATGTACTCGTGTAGCAGTGTACTCTGGTAGCAGTGTACTCTGGTAGCGGTGTACTCTGGTAGCGGTGTACTCTGGTAGCGGTGTACTCTGGTAGCGGTGTACTCTGGTAGCGGTGTACTCTGGTAGCGGTGTACTCTGGTAGCGGTGTACTCTGGTAGCGGTGTACTCGTGTAACGAACGGTAAAATAAAGTAGAGGGTACATGAATGGTTGCTAATCGTAGTTGCACAATTTTAAATAGATAGTACATACTTGAGTTGTAGTTTCTAATGCAAGCAGAAGTTGCACAACTATTGTTTATGATTTCAACTTGAGAAACCTACCATTATGCTCTGGACAATGCTGTCATGTCAAGAAATTACAGTCTGCTCCTTACGCATCAAAACAAGTTGCCTTTTATCATGGACAATTTTCATTAGAATAACTGAGCATTTTGACAATGCACAAACTTTAGATTACCATACAGTGTGTGAAGGCTGGAGTTGGACAAATAGACGTTTTACTTAAGTGGTATATAACTAACACTACGTGTATAATTTCAAGTTCGCATGAATGAACCTGTGTTGAAGTGAGAGTTTCTTAGTCGAATAATCATGTGTACTGCTTTACCAATGCTGCTCAACATAGATAAATGTTTATTGTCATTTGATAGTGTTTGCTACTTTTTTATGATTTTTTAGCAAATCAATGTTATCCTGTAAAGAGCAATATATGAAATCACATTTCCTTATGAGTTGAGCTTCCATGTTCGACTTTTAAAAAATTGCACAGTACGTGTTCCACAGAAATAATCATATTGTTTAGCCCAAAGTTATTGTTGGTGTTTCAATTAATTTATGCTTAATCATATGTGTTTGGTGGAGAGTGATTTGCACAACGCCAATAAATCATTCTTAATTTTGAATGATATTGTAAGCGAATAGCACAACTTCTCTTAAATTTACGCTATTGGCTCAGAATAATAAAATAGTTTTGATTACGATCATGAATATTTGAAATAATAGGAGGAAGAGAGGTTCAGGACCGAAATGTGTTTGAATAATGATGAGTGTTAATAACGTCAATGCTGGGTTGTCATTTCAAATGATTTCTAACTCTAAGCCTAGATTATAGCTAGTTTACAAAAAAATGACTATTTCTTAATTGATTAACACGATAGTGCATATTACGGCGATAATTCGTTTGTGTCGTATTTCTAGCATTAGTAAGACAAATTTTATCGCTGAGTAACACGGTATGGATTTCTAATTAGTCTGCTGGTGGCCATCGTTGGTAGCTAGTGAGTGCCAGAATAATTTTCACCGATCAATAACAAGACATATTGTACTCTCTAATGCCTACAGGAAGAAGAAGAAGCTCTGGAAGCTGCCGCCCTCAAAAGGGTACTGTATTCTTACAACTTCCATCGTTACTGCAACGACCCTAAATAATTGTATTCATTAATGCTTTTTTGTCATGATTCACTAATACCATGCTTCCAAATTTAATTGAAGCCGCTACATAAATGTGCAAATTCAAAACTGCATGATTACCTGCTTCAGATTATCCCGATCTTTTTTATTTATACTGTGTATTTGAATGAAAATTAATTTAAAGTTAGTTTTTTTATTTTAGTAACAGTGAAATGACTGTAATTACAAATTAAATTTAAAGAAGTGGAATTGTAAATATTTACAGTCCCACTCGCGAGTGTTATGTTATTTTAATGAAGACAAAAATTGTTTTTTCGTCAAATAAATTTCAACATTTACATTAAAATTCAATCTACAAATTCATGAAGGGTCTCGTCTCATTTTATTGCAACAGTACAAAACACAGCTTAACATTTACTGGCCGTATTTCATCCTATTTGAACTAGAGTTCGATGTCCGATTCAAAAACATTGAGGTAGGAAGTAAAATTTGACTGCATGGCCTAAAATTCTTCCCTTCTGATGTATAAATTCTCTTTAAATTTTGAACTCTCGTTCAAACAACCGTTTAATTTAGGCTGAATTATCCAAGCTTCCAAGCTACGCCATGGAAGACACTTAAAACTACTATATTTAAACCTGGCCTCTGAGTTACTGTCAAAATTTCGTCTTGAGATCTGGGAAAACAACTGTTTTTGCAACATCCAGTATAGCCACTATTGTTTTCCCAATGATTTTAATTACACCTATTGAATTGCTCCCAAATAATATACGTACTACTAGGAACAATATTATAATAGGGCCACCTACATAGCATGTAAGATGATCATGGGTACCACAAAGAATAAAAGGAAGAATCTCATGGAATGAAAATATGCCTTTAGTTTCGGCATGCAGAGAGTTTTTTGTGTTGTGTTAGTTTTTCGTATGATTTAGAGTAGTTACTGATTTAGTAATGTTGATTTCTCCCTGAGGAGTGCAGCTACTTTTAGGATTCGACTTTTCGTAGCGTATGTGCAGTTCATTTAATTGACTGGTCATTTCATGGATATCTGCACAACACATTGTAAGGAGACTGAGACTGACTGAGACTGTGGGTAGGGTTAAAGTATCGTAAACATTCAAGAAAAGATAGAACTGGTGCTAGTGAGGATGTAGTACTAGTTAAGCAGGAGAGTGGTGGTTAGTAGTAGCTAATGGACCCTGCCTGAAATGTGCCAAAATAGTTTTATGAAATGAGTTGTGCGTCAGCGCTGATTTTCTCCGCTAATAATGACATGCATTCCTGCATCGTTGATTAATATTTTTTTATCTATGAACCTAGTTAGTGCATGACAATATGATTATAATGCAGTGAAAGTGTATAACGTAGAATGGATACGACAGTATTTAATAGGAAATTGGTTCATAGGTTAAAGAAAGATTGCATAAAGCATTTAACCATGTGATACATCTTATGTTCTATTTGTTTAATCAAATGCTTGATTCAGTTTTAATTCATGCTTAGATCGAATTGAAAACTTAACGAAAATTTTTGCCTATGCAAGTCAACCCAGTGTATGATGCATGCATGTTTTTAGATAATGTATCATAATAGAAATAAGTAATCATATTTTTTTTCGTTGGATGGTATTCAATCGATTTATGGTTTTATTTTTGTTTTTTCGAGAAAATGCATGTGTTCGCCTATATATTTAAACTTATATGGCTTGATTGCTTTCAATTAATCCTGTTCAGTAGGAATATTAAATATATTTTTGCCATTAACTTCATTGTGTGACACTTTCGACAAATTAATCTTTACAAGTGACCTCTTTTCCCTTGCGAAAATAGACGTTTAACCACCATAAACAGATATTAATATGATCCTTGTCTTGACATGGGAATTACACTAAAGCCTTTAGAGAATTGAGTTAGTTGCTTTTATTGTGCCGCCCCCCCCCCCCCCCCCCCCCACTCGCCTTCATCTGTCATGGGAGTTGGCTATAATAAGAGAAAAATAACTAAGTTAAAAGCAATGTTTTCTTCATTTAATGTGCAGATGGAAGACGAGTACGAGATTGAAGTCGAGATCGAGCGCCAGTTGGCACTTGAAGAGGAGGAAATTAATGAGCTCCAAGAGACCCTCGCCAATCACAAGTTGGCTGGAGCTACAACAGCTAAGGTCGGTAGCACTTCCTCCACTGAATGTAGAGGGGGCAGCAACATTCAACAACATTCAAAGCAAAACGCATTGAAAAAAGGATGTTATAACTTCCTTTTTTTAATGCGTTTTGCTTTGAAAAATGAAATTACGTTGCCGCACCCTGCGTGCAAGAAGGCACTACATGATAGGAAACTGTTTACTGACGGTTTCTAAATATCAGGTTCAAAAATAATTTGATAAATTTAATATAAATATCTTTGAGCTTCAAATCAGGAATGGTCGCGTTTATGAAACATTATTTGCATTGTGTTATTCATAAATGAGTTGATAGAGGCAACTCAAAGCAGTTAAATTCAATTTTCTCATCAATTTTAGATTCAGAATGCCTGACACAGTGGTCCTTCTAGTAAGCATTTTTTTTTGCGTGAGATTCAAAATTTGTAATATAATGTTGAGGTAACGACGTTTATACTTTTCTCCATTCCCCAGTATCTCGTATTCTTGAACATACTTTGGTTAGGGAATACTCTGTTCTTAGTATATGGTACTTATTCCAGAGTAGAAATTATTTCATAACTATTTGACTTTTACGGTACAACGCGAGGACGGAAAAATTAATTCTTAATACTAACCATTTCTTTCATCGAAGATTGTGCATTCTAATTTGCTTTCGCAACAATCTTCTTAATGAATAAGGTGATTTCTAATTTACCATGTACGTTTGTTCCCCATGTAATTCATTTAATTTAACGTATTAAATTAGACAAATCAAAAACAATGTACATCATTTCATTCACAGTGTTCAAACATTTTTGAGGAACCAACATCATGAACTATCTACCTGTACTTAGAATACATGGTTTCTAGGTGATCAACGAGGTGGCACAGAACCGCAGCCTCATCAAAGGCCTGGGGTTGACCACCAAGGGCGGCGTGAGCGGCATCATGGTCAAGGGAGGGATCGGCATCCGAGGTCTCGGAGTGCATGGTCTTGCTGGCCAATTCTTCCACAAGCCCCTCAGTAAAATGTCTTCCTTGCCTGACAACTTCATTTTTCGGGGACATCGAGGATCTGATCCCGGCACTAGAGGTAAGAAATATAACGCTTTCTAATTATCATCACAATCTCAAATTTGGGCCACGTCATTAGTTGGTAGAAGCATTATGGAAAACTTCGTGTTAAATTACCACAGATATCTTCTATCTTCGTCTTCTGTCGGAGTCCCACAATGATGCATGAATTTGTAGTAGAAAATAAGGGGTTGTTGTGCGTGTGTTTTTTCAGCTTGTGATCGTATAAAGTGTATTATAGCTTACACCTATACTCTATTAACATTTACTCGTACACTAAAATATTTTAGTCTGGACATACTTTTTACTTACATTTTCATGATCCTCTAAAGAACTTATTCTATTAAATAATTGCGAAGCTTAAAGAGCTTTGTTCTTGAAATCCGTTAATAAAGAGTTCATGTATGCGATAAAACATATGGCTGCCGGGCCTATATTTTTTATGAAGTGAACGATTTTTATCATTTGTTTTCAGGAACTCCGCCGATTGTAACTATATCAGACTTACAAGCCAAGGTCCCAAGCATAAATATCAATGGTTGTAATGAAGACACGCCTAGTAAAGATGCTAAGGAATTTCCATCTAACTTAAAATCAACCATATACAATCCTAACTTAAAGAAGCCTTCTCCAGAAGACCCTGAACATAAGATCTCAATAACTGATCTCCGGACTGCTCTTGGCTCGTCAAAGCCATCAGTCTCTGAAGAGAATCCCACATGCGTCCCGTCTACAATATCTTCACCATCAAACTCATCTCCTCGTTCCATGTCACCAGTTGTGTCATCGTCAATAGCCACAGCTACTGTAGCTTTTATCAATTCTCCTCGTAGTGAAAGAAAAGTTTCACGTTCGCCGTTGGCAGCGACGAATTCCATATCCCCACCGTCGTCGCCTTCATTATCCCTGTCTCAAATATCCCCGAGATCAACCACTGTAGTAGGCCCTATCACGAGGTTTACTTTTGGAGATTCTAGTTCAATAACTTCAATAGATGCTCAAACTACTGGATATTCCCCGGAATCTCCGAGACCACCAACGGAGCGCAAGCCCAGCTCACCAAGCAAAAATAGGGATTCTCCTTCTCCAAGTAAAATTGATAATCAAAGTAAAGCTGGAGAAATGAACAAAGGTAAAGCTAGCCCTCTTTCTCAACGGGCATTCAAACAGTTACGGTGGTGTACATCAAGTAGAAAAAGTGCAGGAGTCTTCATTGCTAAGAGGAAGATCAGTCGCGAGGATTCCATGATGGCTAACTTGATGACAAGCCTAGATCAAGTGCCAGAACTAAGTGGCCATCTAGACATGGACTCGACATCTTGCTCATTGTGCTCGAGCTGCGATGACGATCTTCCTTCACTACCGCGTGGACAATCACCATCACATTTCCCTCGGGCTGGTCCATCTTCAAACACGCCCTCAGACTCAGATGCTCTTCCTAACGCAGCCCCAACGAACATTCAAATCCACAACGATGAAGATGACGATACTCTTGGCTCGAACAGCGATTACACTATTGAAGGAGAGCTGGATGATCAAGAGGACTTTTTACCTTCCCCAACTGATCCTTCCTACAAAGAACATTCTGAGCTGCAACTTGGAGACACAAATGTTCCTTCTACGAATAATCTATATTCTAGTGAACTTCCTACACCCTGTGATAACTCATCCAACTGTGAAGCATCTTCAACTTGGGCTTCTTCTAATATTCATTTATCTGCAGCTTCTGTTTCTGAAATTTCAGTGCAGAGCAGTAAGACTACTTCAACTTTAACCCCATCTTTGGGATCTAAGCCAATTGATGCATGTGCTAGAAGTGTTTTTCATAATACTAGAAAAGTTTTACAACGGTCATTGTCTTCTTCCCGAACTGAAGAATCAGGAAGGGGATCTTCCCGGCATTGTGATACTAAATCTGAATCTGACAGTGCCGCCAGTCATTCAAAATACGATGAAGTAAAGACATTAAATGCCGAGTGCTGTAGTTTAAGAAGAATGCCACAGAGTAGTTCTGAGGTTTTAGAATCACATATTAAGCCAGATAAGTGCCAATCTTCCAGTAGGAAATCAAGTGTGGAAAAATCAGCAACAGAATCTTGCGCTTCCTCTGAAGTGAAAATGGATCAGGATGAAGAAAATTCACTTCCTGATTCCTAGGGGCAATACAGTACATAGTCAATCATTATTTCCTGTATAAATGTATTTCGTTCAAGTAGAGCACAAGTTTGGACTCGAGCAGCTCTATGTGCAATAATCTCTGGCAGGGAGCTGACGGTTCCACAGCGTTCCTTGAGATTGTTGACATATTTTGTTATACGTCGTGTATGTCACGTAGGAGATTATAGTATTCGAGCTTAATTTCATCAAAATAGTAGTACCAAGCAAAAACTTATGTGAGCAAATAAGTTGTAAGAAAATTTTCAAAGGAACAGAAATTGTTCCAGTGAGCTAAGTTGTAGAATTTCGTGACAAAAAAGTAGTATTGACATCACTTTTTTCCTAATTCCATGAAACGTTTATTTTAAAACTTTTTTTAAATCCCACTATTTTCGATGTGCTTGTGTGTTTTGTTTACATTTTAATGTTTTACTCATTTATTTTTAAGTTTTTTTTAATATTTTGTTAGAAATTTTGTCCAAATAGCAAGTTTTAAAATTCTCAAAATGCCGCAAGAAGACGCTAGCATACGTTGTCCGACGTGAATCTGAGTTAAACAGGGCGCAAGTATTTGGCTGGCAAACAAAAGAAACATCTTTTGATATTAGATTACACGACGGAAGGTGAATATTTACGTTAGGTCAAACACTTCATAAAGCGGGCATTGTAAAAACTCCATCGTTATACCCTGTTTGGCTCTCGCACACATGAACCCTTTTTGTGCACGAACATTTGAGAATACTTTTTTCTAGGCCTTCACCAAGGTTTGATATTACTATTTAACCTAAAATATATATGATACTTTAGATTCAACCGTGCCATTTTTCTCACCGATAATGCAGGCCGATATCAGTTTTTACTACCGCACAAGTGCGCGTGCGTAGTTAACCCCTTTCTTGAATAGCTAGTATTGATAATACAGTACATCTTAGCTTACAGATGTCTTTGAGTGCATTATCAACAGTATCCTTGACCCATACATTTGCCATTTTCCTCTGTAAAAACATGGAAATACGTTATGTTTTGCAACCTATCGGTGTTATAGCAAATTTAACGGAACCTTCGAAACTTCAATGAGGGTTTAGCAGGGTTGATTTTGAGAATGTAGTGAAACAAATTACCAGGTTACTTGTGGTTGCATATATTTTCAACATTTGCGGAATAGTTGAGGCAATCCTATATCGGGTAGACTGAGATGAGTAAGACTTTAGCGTATTATATATCCTGCTGGTGTAGGATACGAGTGTTATACGGCTGACCGGTGTAAGATATTCATGTATTATAAAGCAGATTGGAGTGAGATATTACCCTGTTATACAGATAGCTGATAGAAGGGTTTTGCACGCTGAATTCTTATGAAGGTTCTTATGAGAAACTCCTAAATGATTCTCAAAGGGTAATACATTGTTATGTCACATCAGATGATTGAAATAAAAGTAGGTTGACTGTAAATTATTACATCTACATATTTGCAATAATGTGTACAATTCATACTGTTTGTGTATACAGTGCTTATAGATTAGGAGAAAATTCTTCACCAGAATAATAAGCTATACAGTGGCATAGCACAGTAATTAAACACAGCTGTCACTAAATGTGCTGCCCTCCATTTCACAGTTAGCCTTCTACTAACGTCATAGCCTTGCATAGAAAATCTTGTCATTTATCCAAATCAAAATTG
The DNA here is from genome assembly GCA_006783055.1 of Trinorchestia longiramus. NCBI lineage: Eukaryota > Metazoa > Arthropoda > Malacostraca > Amphipoda > Talitridae > Trinorchestia > Trinorchestia longiramus. Next base: position 196,231 of record VCRD01000567.1, read on the forward strand.
ATGTATCACAAAAAGCACTCCTTTTTCCACCATGTTTTCCTTCGGTAGTTGAACATCAGCGCTGTGATTAGATGTACATTGATAGCTCCACTTCTTTTTTTGACGTCTCTATTTAATAAGTATTGGCGTCTCTATCTAATGAGTATTGAGGTCTCCATCGAATGAGTATTGACGTCTCTATCTAGTGAGTATTGACGTGACATCTCTATCTAACAAGTATTTTTCTTTGGACACCCACGTATATTCTCCATTGAAGTATTTACAAACTGGTGAGAAAGATGGTTCACATTTTTCCTGTAACATATTTAGATTGAATTGAAAATACTACTAAAATGTAAAATGAATATCTATATTTAGAACTATACAGTGGTACTGAGCATGAAACTTGTAAGTCATGTTTTGATGGAACTAATAATGGCATGAAACTCCAGCAAACCTTATGAAGGTTTTTTGATATACTTTCTGTTTAAATTAATTGAGAAGATTCTTTTTAGTAAAATTAACACTTAGGCTATTAAAATATTAGTGTATTGGCCAGATCAGAAGTTTTTAAGCATTCTAAATTAGTTTGCCTTGAAAAATTGAATGCAGTAGACTGAATGAAGATGGTAATTACGGTACGCTCGGTGTTAAGTTAGTAATACCTTATTAATAAAAAATTAAAAAGCCTTGACTAATGATAAATAAATGGCAACAGGGACCATACAATTAGAAACCTGAAAATAATGCCGCTATATAGACATATAATTTCCAGAATGAACTTTCTTTAAAAATATATATATATAGCTTCATTTGCCAGGTGGAACAATTATTTTTGGGTATCAGGTATTCAGCATTAATAATAGTTCACATGCTAAAGAATTTGAAATTGTAATTGGGAGAATTTTTAGTTTTCTTGAAAAATGAATTCAGATGAACAAATTTTAATAATTCGCTTCTGGAATCCAGTAAAGCAAGAATTTTTTTCTTTTATGCAGGGTGCGGCAACATAACTTCGTTTTTTTCTAGACAAATTGCTTTAAAAAGGTTATGTTGCTGCACCCTGTGTAATTGAACGGACTTCTCCTTATTGAAAGCTTGTCTTAAATGCGGATGCACGTCGATGTGTAACAGCCGATGATTTTCTCTTTTGTAACACTGTTTGATGACCTGCAACGAAGCTACAGACTTCAGGACTTGCCTGACTGTAATTAAATTGGATGAACTTGCTTTCACAACATGTAACGATGAATATCTTTTCGCTCGTAAAGGTTGATCCTTATGCTTGATATTTAATACATACTATATACGCTACATGTGACGGGTGGATAGTTCTCGTAGAAATAATGTACACTATCTGAAATAGTAGAAATAATAACATATCCTGCCATTTTCCTTCTACATCAGGGGTCTGCGTCATAAGAGACGTACATTTTTACTAAATGAAGGAGAGGCTTCTCAGTTCTCTGTTTCTGACGTACAATTGTAAAATGCATAAGAGCGTCACTCTACATTCATGTTGAGCAAACGTTGGAGTAGTTTTTATGTTATCAGTGCAGAACCTTACTTTCATACAGTACATGTTATCACTGTTTTATACATGCACGCTCTTAACTACTACAATTACAAAAATAATACGTTTGAAATGTTTCCCATAAAATAGCTATACCACATGTTATGTTAAAAATATTTTCTTTCAACTATTTCTATTATTTCATCACGGTAACTGTTTTGGTTGTAAATCTTTTTTACATTTACCAACGGGAGTGTTTTTCGCTTAAATTCCTTCCATCAAATGCGATATTGCGTGCAATGTTTCCATATCCCATCTCTGTGAACAAATTTCAAGTGAACCCTATTTATATGATAGTGTGTACTCTTTATTTGCATGCTATAAAAGCTACAATTGGACTCCCTTTACGAATAGAAAATTCTCTGTAAGATGGTTGGTGCCTCATATTGTAATTTTTGATAGGAATTCTGGCTGAATACTAGTTAACTAACGTGCAGTTTTTAAACAGTCACCAGTTTCCATCGGTAGTGCATACGACACTTAACGTGGTAGAATTTAGTATAATACATCTTCATTAGATACCCATCCCTTGTGATCGTCGTCTGCCTTGCTATGAATCTACTTTCACTTTTTTTCGGTGCGTGTATAGATACAATAATTGATAACGCCTAGCGTTTTATTCATAGCACTACATTTTTCTAGTTCGAGTACGTCATATTAGTGACAATATTGACAGTGTATTCATATTTTTGCGTCTAGTTTATCGATAATAGCTGAAAAATTTTCGTGTTTTAATTTTTAGGAATGAAATATTATGAAACAATTTAGAATTCGTTTTGATGTTCTTTTGAAGTTAGAGAAGCTTGGTATTAAACTGTTGTGGTAGTTGTACTGTTACAATTGTGAAGCAAGTAATTTAGAATGATAGACAATAAATCTTCCGTATTTCTAGGACATCTTTGTTATGCGTGAAATGAGAACCTTGCTAGATGAATTGACATTCAATCAGAACTTTGTTTATTGGATGATACCTTTTCCTTCATACCAATATTTTCTAGATCTGTTCCAGTTACATTTCGCTTTGATTCACCTTGAAGTAATAGGAATGAGACTATTTAAAAAATGTTTCATCATTCTTCAGATGATTAGGAAGCATTAAAACAAACTGTAGAGTACACTTAATCCTTGCTGCTCATATCATACATCATAGTATAAGCTTGAGGGAGATATCATACATGAATATGATCGATGGATGTGTGCCATATCCCTCGAACATATTCTCACCATAATCTTGAACCATTTATCTTCTAATATTTATCTGTACAAACCTTGGGCTTTGCTAATTTCCAGCTGCACCGTGATTTCACATTTTCAGTAATTTAGGTAAATTCTGCATATGCGACGATATTGCTTTTAGTTGGATGCAATCTGTTGTGAATTCACCTTCGCATTTTTTTAGGAATTTAATAACGTTACACTTCGATCTACATTATATGTCGAGCTCTATTACTGAAATGAATAGGATGTATAACTTTTCACTGAATTTTTGTCAGAAGATTATTTTCAATCAAAATCAGTAAGTTTCTGATATAGTTCTATTTTAGATAATATTTTCATGGTTATTATGTGGCTAAAGGAGCTGCAAACCCCGAACGCCGATATTTTATCCCTATAGGAGAGAAAATGTTCTCAGCGTAAAAGCTTCATAGTACATTTGAAATTAAAGCTTTTTTAGTGACCAATGGTACAATCCAGTCGGTTGTATACGACTGCATGATGCTTGAGTCACTGTTGTAGTTTGAAACTTGAATAAGTGACTGTTTTTCCGACTTTTCTAAACACGAAACGGCATCGAAAAATTCGTAAAAAGCAGTATTCATATTTTACCATATTACGTCCTGAATCAATTGCACGGTTTTTAGTTTGGTTTTGACGGCTGCTTTTTCCAAGTTTCTTCTGCGATAATCACGCAATTACTGATGACATGCAAGTCAAAAACTGTCACCATCATTATCATCTCAGTACGCGATGGCATAATCAATTTTTAAACTTCACGAATTTCATTTCATAATGACATAAGTAAGAAAGCAGAAAACTCAAACATTTCTAGGATCAAGTGTATGCCCATTTACCCTACCTAGTACAAAAATCAACTTGCTATTTTCAACAGCACTAGGGTTTTATTAAAATTTCTTTATAGTCAAGTTTAGAAACTTGATGCTGTACGCATTATTTTGTTACTCTCACGACTAGGTTGTTCACTCGTTACCTCGTCGCGTTTCAAAGAAATGATAACTGCGAGATAACAAAAACTTGGGTCAAATAAATTGTGTGAGCATTACTAATTCTGGAATATGTCATCTGATCCCAAAGAATTCTTCAAACTGCCAAGTTCGCCGTCGTTGTGAGCGTAAATCTTATACTTAGTACAAATCATTCATCTCGCTGCAGAGTAATGTTTCTTGCATCCATAATATCGTTTGATTTATATTTGTTTGCGTATACCTCAAATCTTTTAGAGAGTTGTTTCACTTTGCATGAGTTTTAGCAAGTTTCATTAACAGAGTTGCTTTACTGTGTTTCAGCATAGGTCTATTCAATGTAACTTCAGGTTGCAGTGTGTTTCAGCATATCATTCACAGACACATTGCTAATATCTATTCAAATAAATATTACTATTTCAAAACCCGGGTGTAAAAACAGTTTTCTGTTGCTGCAGTTTTCAGGGATTGTGAAAGAATTCTAAATTTTCTAGCTTCAACTACACTGACAGTTTTCTTTATTAGGTTCAAGTTTAGTCAAAGTATAAATTGAAATTCTTCACTACAATATTTTTTCCTAAAAAAAATTTCAGTTTAAATAATAAACTGAATTTCAAATGACTTTATATATTTCAACTATTTTATTAGGATCAAAAGTTTTAATTTGTATCATATTATCAATTTTTATTTGGTATTTAGCGAAACATTTTTTTAGTGTGCGTGTAAATGTTTTATAGTTATGTGCCAACTAAATTCATGGAGTAGGCAACTACTTCTAGGTCCATTGCACATGTTTTCATTCATTACATAAGAGCTAGTGAGAAGTGTTTTAGAATTTATTTTGTACAGTGACGTTTCTGTGTTTTTTTCACTTCTTCATTCTTAAATTCAACTCTGCCTATATTTTACTATGAACCTGAACGAGATTGTTAGGAGTATATGTAATTGATGAAGTTAATCGATACTATGTAGATAATTATTTTGGTTGATATACATTGCATACTGAAGTATATCAGAAAATAGGGAAAATGATGTTTCCTTCTTCAATGCGTCAACTTTTGACATTTGAATGAATACGTGTTTTCATCGAAGTGAAGAACGCATGACGAGTAAACTGTACTTATAACAAGTATTTTTTCAACGTAGCGTCAATCTTCTTCTATATCCCTGCTCCATAGAATAAGTGACCTTCTTAGAAAATTCTATAAGCTATATTTGTACTTTGTGGAAAGTCTTCTACCTTTTATCCATTTGAACCAACTATGATATAAGTTTTCATTTCTCAAGTTATCTTACTGCTTGTATTCAGTATGTGTAGAAAGAAGGCCGCTGCTACTTAAGGTGAGATGAATTCCGTCAGAATAAAAGTCGTTGAGATAAAGAATTTTTATCTCTCAGAAATAGTTTTCGGGGAGTACGCGTAAATATTTGTTAAGGAGTGTACGCAGATATATTTTTCAGAGAATATGGAAGTATGTCAGGAGGTAAGCAAATATATCTCTAAGGGAATAACAGAAAAATATCCTGAAAGGCTACGTAAATTTAATATTTTTCAGCGTTTCTGAGAGATTTAACATTACCTGAAATATCGGTTGTATATTTGAAGTATCACACTGAAGCGTAAGCTTCTTATCTGTTATCGTAAGTAACCCTTAAGAATTGGCTATCTAGGAAAGTATGTTTGGCTACTAATTGCAGGACCAGAACAACGTGTTTCAAGAGTTCACGGCGCATTTGTTTTAAAGTGATTCACTTCCAAATTCCTATTTTCTCCTTTTTTCGTGCAAATAATAGTGTATCGGCTCTTACATGAGGGTTTTGGTTTTTTTATTATAACTAACGTATTATTATTCATGTATAAGATCACGATGAGGTGATCGCGCTGCCTCAATAACTTATTGTGCTGCAACATTCAAACTTTACGCCTGTAAGGTGCCATTGGTTTTCTTTTTGAAAGAGCTGATAATTCAGTGACGAGGAAAATTAAAATACGAATATAATGTAAATTTCTAGAATTTGATGAGGAGGCACTCACTGCTAAAGTTATTCATCGATATAAATTATATTTATTACGTGAGATATGGAAACGAAATTTGACAAATTCTTGAAACCAAAATCATGGAATAGGTTTCTTTTTCTTGTCTGTTGAAAGTCTCAAACTAATAGACTCATTTTCTAGTATCAAAGTAAAAGCAATGATAAGTTGTAATATCTAATGTGAAAAATATTTCATTAGACACTTTCTTCATTCATAGTTATTTTGTTATAAAGTATGGACGATCACGTCAGTTGCCCTGAATAGAAACTGATTTATATGAACAGAACTTCACACGCACGTCTTACCAATACAAATTTAATTACCTCAAGTATGACATTTTACGAAAGTTGTTCGCCTAGTTGTTGTCATTTTCAAGCCCAGCTCAACCATTGTGCATAAAAATCAAAACATAGTATCTTTTAATTTAATGAATAAGCTATTTCTTTACATCACAGCATTTGCAAATTTGAAACTTTAGCGAAATAGCTCAATGGTAATCTCTACTGGTCCGAAACTGATCGTCTTTCATTGTTTTTAAAAGGAGGTCTGTAAGGAATTAAACTAATTTTTGCCCTTTTAATTATAAATGCTGCACTAATAATGTTTCTCGTGGTAGAGTTGAAATACTCAGTCCTGTAAATGCACCACAAGTAGCAGTAATGGTAATGATAATTCAGTTATTTTACAGCCGAATAGGCATTATTTTTAGTCTCCAAGCTTTTTTCAAGGAGGTGCCTCGTGTACAATTTCGGTGAATTCCTATGGGAACAGATTAATTTATGATTTCTTTTTAATTTTTGGCTTACAACCTTCATGAGTAATTTGTAACTTCTCCACGATACAAGTGTTCGTGGAAGAATTACGTTTGTTATCGATATTTTTGGTTCTTTGCAAAGAAGGTAGCAATGTCATTTGAAGAAGTGTTTTCTGTTCGACTTTTAGGCTTTACTCTTCATCCTTTTTGTTTTATTCATTTGTCTTATGTGGCAGACAGGTTTACTGCGCGATGTGCCACTGTTTTCGTTGATTTTTACTCAATGCATCGGTAAATTTTCTTTTGGAATACTTACGATGCCTTAGTTTGTCAACTGTAGTAAACTGTGATAGCAAAGCCCCTGCCATGTTGTTCAAGCTTTGTTACTCGAACTAAATCTGAACTTATTTTCTCTTTGAACGTCGCTGTAACAGCAAAAGTAGTCACTAAATGTTACGTATACAAAAATGCCCTGAGTTTAGACCTAGAAAATTTAATATTTGTGCACTGTGTTTTGTCTTCGTTTTTGGAATGCTTGTATCAATTAACTTACTTATGAAATTGTGCATTTTTTGATGCTTAAAAAGTTCGTAATTCTTCTATCAAATTTATAAAGTATTCCCGCAGATAGTGTTCACGGATAGAACATCAAATCTGTTCTGCATTAATATTTGTTTTCCTGGAATAGGCTTCTCTATTTTTACTTGCAATCGATTTTACTGAGTTCTCACCAATTTTCACCCCTTCAAGTACAGTACATCTGAACGTTTGCAAATTAATGAGGTGTTCAGTTATACATATACTCGTGCTTGTAATTCATTTTTATCAACTGTAAGTTTCATATTAACCGATTTGGCTGACTGCTCTCAGCCAATCGAAGTTTAGTGCATCTACTGCTTATTCCGTTTTATTGTGTGCTAGTCTTAACATTTTTCTATTATTTTCATGCGTGGACGTAAGTTCGGCGCTAAGCAAATGATTGTGGCAATCACTTGATGGGTTAAAAGGGTTAAAAGTTTCAAAAGTATGTACTTTTGTTCGCCATATTCCTTCGTGGAAGTTTTCTGTCAACACCTATTCGTACCCACTATAAGAGTAGTTTTTATTTTTTCGAATAAATGAAGCAAAGGCGCAACTCCTAGGAATGAAATAATGGCTGGTTCGTACGTTGCTGTATAATGGAATTTTATGGCAAATTAATGCTTTGGGTTCTCTCTGTACCTTCTCAGAGACAACATACTTGGAGAAATCGGGTACTCAGGAATTAACTTTTTTGTGTGTGACAAAAATAACAATTTCATTCCTTGCCATGAATCTAAAAATAAAATTCTTTATAACGCAGTGTCACAACGTTAACGAAAGGAGACTCGGTTCTGCCAAATTGTCTGCAGGGAAAATTCCAAAGCTGCTCCATGTACTCCATGTACTGCAGAGTGTTTTATTTTTATATAAAACTAATGATTTGGAGGAATTTCATCAAATCAAGTTAGCCATTGAGGCTCCTCAAAATCTCCGAAAAAAATAATTATTTAACGTGAGTACGTCTCATCAGTACATATTTTGTTTCGAATTGTACGAACCAGGTCATTTTTACATAAAGATGACTGTGTTTTATTATGCAGATGTAAGGGGAAGCAGTGACGTAAAATTTCTTTAGCATGTTCGTTGCTATACAGTATAGGTACATCTAAGTGACTGTTCGAAAGATTCTTCAGCTTTTCTTTTTTTTACGCGTGCTTTTTGCAGAGTTCAAAATTGTTACAGCTACCTCCAAGTTGACATTCATACGAATAAGGGTCTGAACAGTGGAGTGTAATTATCTATCCATGTTTTTCTATTTTAATTAGCCTCTGACTCAGTCTCTAGCTGTTAATGAAAGAATTGTGAAGCTTTGAGAGATGAATATTTGCCATTTAATATTACAAGAAGTGCGTCGTACTTCCAAGGAGGAAATATTTTATAATCATGATCCTCTTATTGTCTACCACAACACTTTTCTCCCATACCCTTGATGTATTTCTCATTTTCTTGCAGAAACTATAGTATCCCTCATTCAGAAAGTAGGTAGAGAGTCAATAATATCGATATAGATGCCTTAGATGGAGATGATAATAAATAGTAGTGAAGCGCCTCGGACGTTGGCAGTTATATCAATGAATAAGTGTTGTTGTTCTTGTTGTCAGACTTGTTGCTCTTTTAAGTTTGGGATGATATATAAATGAGAGTTGTAGACCCATCTTATTGTGTAATACCGTTATACTTTACATACTTTTAATTTATTTCTAATTTTACACTATTATCTTGGTGTGTTTCTCAGTTGAAAATGTTAATCAGTACGATTTCGAGTGTGAGTTTTATGCTTCATTTACGAGTCATGTCCGTGGTATAGGAGATGTATACGTTTTTGACTTAAAGGTTTTATTAATGTTAAAAATTGGAGTCTAATATTTGCCAAAAACGCACAAAAAATGCAATTCAAATTCTATCATTTTGTGAGGTTGCAACAATATCAACCTCTTTGCATTTAAATCTAAAAAATTTTAGTAATATCCGAAGAAAAAACGCTTATTCGGATTAATGATTTTTCGTTTATGAACTTTTCATCTTCATTGGTAAAGTCAAGTTATGAAGAAGTAACCGAAATTGGTATTCTAAAATTGATTTTAAGTAATATGCAAGTCATGAGAAAAAGCTTACGACGCGGTCGACTGATAACTGATTTCCATCAGTCTACAGTGAGGTAAGTTTATGAATTAGCTTCAGATCCAAAAGAAGGCTTTCTGCACCACCAGAGTTAATTATTTGAGTTTCCTTTTCAGTTTAGTTGGTATTCTATTTGTATGGAAAGCTCATCGAAAACCTGGCTAGTAAAGTCTATTTCAACGTAGTCTTTTCACCCCAAGTAGTTAACTAGGAAGCTAATTATTCCTGATGAACATGAGACAATCTACAACTAGTTTGTACACTAGTAAATAAATACAACTAGTATTTATTATTACGTTGGTTATATGAGACATTGATATCGTCATTTTGTGTACTTTTGAACAACTATTCCTTAAAACAGAAATTGCATTGTAAAGATGATTGTTTTACCTAAAATTTGCAATTTTTTACGACGGTAAAATTGGCAAAACTACAAAATACATTTCAATTGCTCAATACCACTTTAGACTGCAAATCTGCGTCTGATAATTCCAAGGACTTTACAGCTGATAAGACTAGACATGATCCTTCACTTCAGCCTTCACATTGTACTCCCAAACCTGTAACAAATAAAATTCTTAGATTCTTGTATGATGAATCTGCCATGATGGCAAGAACCGACTTAAAGACAGACATTTATCGCTCTTCATTTAATTAACACCTAATAAATATTGAATGTTGCATTTCTTCTTCACTGAGATTTCTCTTGCATCGAATCAATTTTTGGAAGTGTAATAATAGCCTTTGTTTCAGATAGACAAGACACATCACAGATTTGACTGTAAGAACATAACCGTACACCTGTTCACAACAGTCATACGCATAAATTTCACCAAACAGGCCTAAGGAAAAAAAACAGGACAGATCTGTCGCACTTTATTCAACACATTACAATACTTCAGAGTTCCCCGAGGTCAATTCTAAGGTGATGGAAATCCACTTCTGGGGTTCCAGTACTCAAAATTCGTAGAAGCAGAAGACTAGAACTGGTTCTTTTGAGGTACAGAGAAGCTATCAACCGTTGGCCCTCTACTCTCTCCGGTACTTTAGTCTCTCACGGCTATCCTTGCTCCAAATTAAATCCTGGAAAATAGAAGAACCGCTTACACTATAGAATTTCTACAAGCTTTCAGGTATTTCTTTCCAAACGAACTTGCCCATTGCATTCAAATATCACATACATACATGAAACATGCGCGAAAAATTCACCCATTTCTGTATATAAGTTTCAAACAACATTCAGTATACAGGGTCTCCATAAAGCCTCTTTGCCATTTCAAAAATTTATTACAAATGCAATTGATAAGATATTTTATTCAGATTAGTTCTATTGTATTCAGTGTTTATTAAAATTTTCAATCATATTTTGCATTTATATTTTTCAGGGATCCAGTTTGTGAAATGAGACTTCATGAGAGACTTTTATAACAGACTTCATGGACACCCTATATATTTATTGCATACACATAACCCTAGAATAAATACAGTCTAGTGATAAATGGTCAATAACCTTACAGCAATAATAATTCCAGCAGTAACGCTAGCTCACATGTTCAACAGCTACTTCAATTAAAACATAACTTTGGTTTCTCTGCAAACAGAAGTTATGTTTCACCCTCTTTCCCACCAGCTCTACAGGCACTAACTCACCTAAGATTCAGACGACGCTCCACCACCAGCACCAGTTGCATCTTCAGCTTTGTACAGCACATCGTAGTGGCCCGGTCTGTACGGAAAAAGTAAATTAGAATGTACAGAGATAATGTTAGGCAACACCGAGGAGTAATTAACAAATCACTACCATCCTTTCAATATTGGATATTTCAGGTAATCGTTCTTTGTAAATAATAAAATATCCCAGCGTAATACGCTAAGCAATACAAAATAGTGCAAACAAAGTACCTATAATAGTTCTTGCCATTGTCCAAACCTTTTCGCGGAAACGCGTTTATACACATGCAACATTGTCGAATAAAATATCACATTTAACAATCATAAACCAGTCGGTTTTCAAGTGAGAACACAACAAAATTGCACATTTTTGTTCCCACGATTTTTCTGAAAAAAAAAAAACGTAAGGCTGCCTTAGGATATATTTTCACATTTTCATCCGAAATTGACCCAGATTTTGCAAATGCATAAATACTGCACGAAAAAAACAAATTCATCAATTTTTGCCTTTGTCTCAAAGTTATTGCAGAAACGCATATTAATAACATGCAACATTGTTTATTCCCAACTTTGTGCTTAGAAAATCACGGTTTTAACACTTTTTAAACGAAAATATTGCATCTAATAATCTTAAACAATCATACACAAGTCAGTTCAAGTAAGAAAATAACAAAATTGCACCCTTTTTTCTTACGATTTGTTTCCTTTTACTTGCACAGAAAGTGATCAGAAGTGCATTAAGAAATACGTTAGATCATAGATGTGCGTTTAAAACAATCACAAATGCAACATTTTACAGTTTACCACATTGTACATTTTACCAACCAAACTTTGAGATTCGCTAGCAAAAAATCCAAGATAGTCGTGCAAAAACTGATGCCTTATTCGTGATTTACGCACGAATATATGCATACAGACGGAGTTTCGAGCAATTTTTATTTCTTATGAAAGAAAACATAGGCCTTTACGTTTTTTAGAAAATATTTAAAAAAGAATATTTCCTTTTATTTGCACTGAAAGTGATCAAAAGTGCATTAAAAAACACGTTAGATCACAGATTTGCGTTTAAAACAATCAGAAATGCAACATCTTTCAGTTTACCAAATCGTACTTTTTACAAGCCAAAGTTCGAGATTCGCTAGCAAAAAATCTAAGATACCCCTTTCCCTTTACGAATTTTTTTTACCCATTTTGGTCAATGTTTTGGAATTCCAGTTAATTGTAAAACACACAATTAGCGATTGGAAAAAAGAAAAAATGACTCCCATGCTGTAAAAATGCATGTCGTATGTTATCATATATAATGTGCATCTCAGTTTTGGATAAATATTCGTTAATTTGCACTATTTATTTGCATTTTTCGTTTTATTCCTACTCAATACATGCTGTGCTGCTGCTGCTCTATGACCTGTAATTCTCGATTTCAGATTTCTGAAATTTTACAATAAATGCAGAGGGTATCCCCTCACGAAAATTTTTGCCTCTTTTGGTCAATGTTTTGGGATTCTATGAAACTTTAAGATTCAGTTCAAGATTGAGATTCAGAATCAGTGTCTGATTTAGTTTTAGATTCAGATTCAGAAATACATTCAAATTCTGATTCATATTAAAATTCATATTATATAATTTCAGATATTTGAAATCAAGATACACAGGTCATAGATCAGCAGCACAGCATGTATTGAGTAGGATTAAAACGAAAACAAATACATCAAATTAACGAATAATTACCAAAAACTAAGATGCACCATCCTACATAGGCTCCTATGACCTATGGATAATATATGAAAAGAAATTTGCAGCATTGGAGTCATTTTCTCTCGTTTCCAACACCTAAGTGAGTGTTATAACGAGATTCATCGAATTCTAAAACACGCCAAAAAACCTAAAAAAAATTGTATACGCATTGCATTTTTTTTACAAATTCAGATATCTGAAATCAATATTTACAGGCAATAGTTACAGGCCGTACTATGTATTGACCAGGAATGAGACGAAAAACGCAAACAAATAGTGCAAATTAACAAACAATTAGCAAAAAATTAGATGAAAAGTCCATGAAATTGTGTCTACAAGCAAATATTTGTACGTAGATCACGAAAAACATATCAGTTTTTGCACAACTGTCGCTGATTTTGCACCAAAAAATCCCAAAGTTGTTGGTAAAAAGTAATTTCCCGTAAATTCGAAATTGTGGCATTTTAAACCGCGTTATATGCAAATCCCTGATCTAATGCGTTTCCTTATGCGCTTCCAATCATTTAGGGTGCTAAATAATGAAAAATGATATATATAAAATTTTTGAAAAAAACGTCATGAGGTACCCTTATCATTTTTTAAAAAATTCAAAATTGCACGAAACTCCATGAAATTATGTCTACAAGCAAATATTTGTGCGTGGATCACGAAAAACATCAGTTTTTCACAACTGTCGCTGATTTTGCGCCAACAAATCCCAAAGTTTTGTTGGTAAAAGTAATTTCGCGTAAACTCGAAATTATGGCATTTTAAACTGCTTTATATGCAAATCCCTGATCTAATGCGTATCCTTGTGCGCTTCCAATCATTTTGGGCACAAAATAATGATATATATATAAAATTTAAAAAAAAAAACTTCAGGGGTACGCTTATCATTTTTTATAAAATTCAAAATTGCACGAAATTCCATGAAATTGTGTCTACAAACAAATATTTGTGCGTAAATCACGAAAAACACATTAGTTTTTACACAACTGTCGCTGATTTTGCGCTAACAAATCCCAAAATTTTGTTGGCATAAATTAATTTCGCGTAAACTCGAAATTGTGGCATTTTAACACGTTTGTTGCGATTGCCTGATTGGTGTAAAACTTAACTTTGTACGCATAGTCACTAGAAGGATCTGAAAAAATTACAGAACCTAACCTAAATGACCCACCGGTGGGTCGCATCGCAACCAACGTGTTAAACTGCGTTATATGCAAATCCCTGATCTAATGCGTTTCCTTATGCGCTTCCAATCATTTTGGGGGCAAAATAATGAAAAATGATGTATATAAAATTTTTGAAAAAAACGTCATTTTTCAAAACGTCAAAACGTTTCCTTATGCGCTTCTAATCATTTTGGGTGAAAAATAATGAAAAATGAAATATATAAAATTTTTGAAGCAAATATTTGTGTCATCATTTTGTATAAAATTCAAAATTGCACGAAACTTCATGAAATTCTGTCTACAAGCAAATATTTGTGCGTAGATCACGAAAAACATATCAGTTTTTGCACAACTGCCGCTAATTTTGCGATAACAAATCCCACAGTTTTGTTGGTAAAAAGTAATTTCGCGTAAACTCTAAATTGTGGCATTTTAAACTGCGTTATAAGCAAATCCCTCATCTAATGCGTTTTTTTAATATACCACGTAAAATTAGCAGCATTGCAGTCAGTTTTTCTCGTTTCCAATCGTCAATTGAGTGTTACAGAAAGTTTCATAGAATTCTGAAACATTGAATAAAAAACAAAAAATTTAATAATTGGACACCCTTTTCATTTTACATTAAAGTCAGTAATCTGAAATCAATAATTAGAGGTCCTAGTTCAGCAGCGTAGAATGTATTGAGTAGGAATAAAACGAAAAACGCAAACAAATAGAGCAAATTAGCGAACTATAAATGCTGCTGTAGTTATGACTCGAAACTTTGTATAACATTCAATGAGCGATTTGAAACAAGAAAAATGACTCCAATGCTATAAAGTTCATCTGGTTTATTATCCATCTACATATATAATCGACTAAGTATCTTCCTTCCCTTTCTCTCTCTCTCTCTCTTTCTGTATCTGCGCGTGTCCGACCCATTACTTAGGTGGCGCGCAGGCGGGACACACCTGCCCGCCACCACCCACCGCACTGCCTTCTTGCACCTTGCATACCGTGGGAGTATCTACATATATAATCAACTATGTATCTCCATCTTGCTGTATCTGTGTGTGTCCTTCCCAATACTTCCTATCTATTACTGAAGAAAAATTATTGAACTGAAATCAGAACGGGTATGCATGTATTAAGCATTGTATTATGGATAACAAAGGCACCGGATCACTATAAAACATGCCATTTGTTCAGTTATTAACTTTTTTCTCTTACACGGCCATGTTATCGTTAGGTAAGATTTTCAAGAAAAATGTTCTGATTTTGATGGTACCACATATAAAACTGAAAAATGCATTTTATTTCATAGATCCTTAATTTTATCACTTTTAAATCAAGAAATTTCAACGGGTACTATCTGGGCCATGTTATCATTAGATAAGATACAGAATGGTAGTTCTGTATATATTAATAAAAAATATTCATTCAAAATACAATAATTTGTCGTAAATCTTTAATACGTTCATCTTTATAATAATTTCAAATAAATCGAATCTAAATCGCGAAATTTCCACGGGAACTGTCTAGTAGGTCATAGGAGCTTGTGTAGGAAGATGCATATCGCATTTTTCGTGAACTATTCGTGAATTTTCACTATTTATTTGCGTCTTTCGTTTTATTCCTACTCTAACAATCATAAACAAGTCAGTTGAAGTGAGAAAATAACAAAATTGCGTACTTTTGTGTCCACGATTTTTTTTAAAAAAACGTAAGGGTTATAGCCTCATGATTTTTTTCACCTTTTCATCCCATGTTTCAAAATTGAATGAGACTTTGCGAGTGCATAAATACTCTACTAAACAACACAAAAACCCCATCAGTTCTTGCATCTGTCCCAAACTTTTTGTAGAAACGCATTTTTCTTAACCTGCAACACTGTCCACTCCGAACTTTGTGCCCAAGAAAATCACGGTTTTAAAGCTTTTTAAACGAAAATATTGCATGTATCAATCAAAATGGTAACTTTTATCTTAAATTTGTGAAGGAAATTCTAAGTACCAACCTGTGATATTAGTACAGTCCTGTGTAGGTCAAGTACAACCTGTGCAAGCAAGACTGAGTACAACCTTGAGCAAGCAAGACTGAGTACAACCTTGAGCAAGTAAGATTGAGTACAACCTTGAGCAATCAAGACTGAGTACAACCTTGATCAAGTAAGATTGAGTACAACTTGTGCAAGTAAGATTGAGTACAACTTGTGCAAGTAAGATTGAGTACAACTTGTGCAAGTAAGATTGAGTAGAACCTGTGCAAGTAAGATTGAGTACAACTTGTGCAAGTAAGATTGAGTAGAACCTGCGCAAGTAAGATTGAGTACAACCTTGTGCAAGCAAGATTGAGTACAACTTGTGCAAGTAAGATTGAGTACAACTTGTGCAAGTAAGATTGAGTACAACTTGTGCAAGTAAGATTGAGTAGAACCTGTGCAAGTAAGATTGAGTACAACTTGTGCAAGTAAGATTGAGTACAACCTGCGCAAGTAAGACTGAGTACAACCTTGTGCAAGCAAGCTTGAGTACAACCCCGTTTAGGTAAGTTTGAATACATTTTGAAAGTCAGAAGAGTAGAACCCAGTGCAGGTAAGGTTCAGCACATCCTCATCATGCTCTGAAGCAGTATTGTACACCTGCTTTGGTTCAGCGTTTGGATCTTCAGGCCATTATGTCAAGTTGCATGACCAGACATAACGCTGCTGTGAGCTGCAGAGCAATTCCACTTGGTTCTTAGTCCAAAATTTACATTCTCCCCCAGTAAGTACTCATACAATAAAGAAAAGTCATGATGGAGTTTAATGGCAGATTCTATGTCACCCACCCTTTCAATTCACCCAGAGAAAATGTAACAACTTCTGTTAGTCCCCATAACAATAAGCATGGTTAACCCTTTCACGACCAAATTATTTTCATAGTGATCAAAATATTGCGTAAATTACCACTTATCTTTACTAATCTCTATGTAATTTTACAGTGATTTTGAACGAAACATTTAAAATATGGGACTAAAGGGAATGATTTTTAAAGTTTTTTTAGGACATATTAACCCAACGGTAGCGAAAGGGTTAAAATAGCCTCACCTGTAGAGAAGGTAGATGAGGGGCTTGGTAGCGTCCTCTGGGAAGCAATGGGGAGCGGCGGTGTCGCTATCTCCTCGGTCCATGTACAGGACGCAGACAGGGACTGCCAGCGCCGT
Organism: Trinorchestia longiramus; assembly: GCA_006783055.1. Taxonomy (NCBI): domain Eukaryota; kingdom Metazoa; phylum Arthropoda; class Malacostraca; order Amphipoda; family Talitridae; genus Trinorchestia; species Trinorchestia longiramus. The sequence goes on from VCRD01000567.1 coordinate 213,245, forward strand.
CGTGAGGGCCACGATGTGGAGGTGGTCACACTCGCGGTACATGGGCTCTACCTCCTGCAGGGGCATCCACATGTAATATATAGCACCATTCAGTAATACTGGGCAACACAGGGCGCCACTGGGCAACACAGGGCGCCACTGGGCAACACAGGGCGCCACTGGGCAACACAGGGCGCCACTGGGCAACACAGGGCGCCACTGGGCAACACAGGGCGCCACTGGGCAACACAGGGCGCCACTGGGCAACACAGGGCGCCACTGGGCAACACAGGACGCCACTGGGCAACACAGGACGCCACTGGGCGCCACTGGACAACACAGGGCGCCACTGGACA
>VCRD01000567.1:215440-227562 GCA_006783055.1 Trinorchestia longiramus
CAATCACTAAGAGCTGTTTGATGGTCAGCACCTCCACGAACTGCACGCCCACTCGTCATTAGTTCAATCTATACAATCACTAAGAGCTGTTTGATGCTCAGCACCTCCACGAACTGCACGCCCACTCGTCATTAGTTCAATCTATACAATCACTAAGAGCTGTTTGATGGTCAGCACCTCCACGAACTGCATGCACATTCGTTATTAGTGGTGTATGTGGTCACTAAAACATACAACATATAAAATTAGTATGGCAATTTAACATTAAGGAGGAAACAGGCGTATATCAATACTGAATTTACAGCACGGTCATTGCTTAACCGTAACACTGAAGTGAAGACGAGAATAGAGCTTAAATCTATCAAGCCCACTCAGTATGGGAGAGGGATTTACTCACCGTGTCGTGGAAATCCTCCGTTGTGAATTTCGGGAACCCAAGGGCAAAGAGCTCCTCCTTGCTGTCCACGATGTACTTCTTGAACCTGCCCAGTCATCATACAGTAGCTAAGATATAAGTTTGTAATGAATTCTTGCTTCTAAAATAAAGTAATGGAGAATATTAACCTTTATATACACTTGCACAAGTAGCTGCTAGTTGCTAGGTTACAAATTTTTTAATGGTATTACTTCTTTGAAATAGTATGAAAATTCAGTGTTTTATATGAAGCACTCCGTGTCAAAAGGGACGAAGACACCACCAACTAAAAATCCCTTTTCTATGGTACCGGAATCTCACAGTTGAGTTTGATGCAGTGGTTAACGTACAAAATGAGACTAAGAACACATTGATATGCATATAATCAATAACTTTACGGGAATTTTCATTTGCAAACTTTGTATGAAGATCACTCAAGATTTAGTTTTGGCATCTTCGCCCATGTGGCACGAAAGCCTCATACAAACTTACATAACCATCTGCTAGTAGATAAGACTCACCTGGTGAGCTCTTGTAATACTCACCTGCTGAGCTCCAACAGAACTCACCTGGTGAGCTCCAACAGAACTCACCTGGTGAGCTCCAACAGTACTCATCTGGTGAGCTCCACCAGTACTCACCTGGTGAGCTCCAACAGTACTCACCTGGTGAGCTCCAACAGTACTCACCTGGTGAGCTCCAACAGTACTCACCTGGTGAGCTCCAACAGTACTCACCTGGTGAGCTCGTCCCTGTGCTGGATGCAGTGCTCCAAGTAAGAGAAAATGAAGCCCCTGAGAAAGCAGTTGCCATCAGGTCTCGTCCTGCGCATGTGACTGTACAGCTTCTGCAGTTGGTCCACCTGCAAAACATAGATGTCTTAGAAGCCTCTCGATGACAAGTTCTTTCTTCTTCAAAAGTGAAATAAGGGCTTGAAGAGACAAAAACTTTTCTCCAATAAAGCATCAAAGATGATTTTACAAGGTTAAAAGGATGATTCTACAAGGTTAAAAGGATGATTCTACAAGGTTAAAAGGATGATTTTACAAGGTTAAACGGATGATTCTACAAGATTAAAAGGATAATTTTACAAGGTTAAAAGGATAATTTTACAAGGTTTAAAGGATCATTTAACATTGAGGAACATTTTAAACGCTGAACATATTACAAGTAATGAAATACTAAACCAGAATTATTTTGCTTTTATTTCACAAGGAGTATGTATTCATGACTTCAATTGCAATTTCAAACATTTATCAGGAAGCAAAAATGAGTGTTGTAACATTTTCTTTACACTGCAACCAACATAAAATCAGGTAAGAGAAATCATCCACTGGCTACAGAAATTATAAAAAAGCCTTGGATTGATATCTAGTAATTAAGTCTTTGCCCATCTAAAATTTTCACACTGCATTGTAGTCAAAGTTACTAACTCAATTCAAAGAATTTAAATACTGTAATTCTGTCCAAAACTGGACACACCCTGATGAAAAAACTGCAAAGCTGCCTGAAAACCTTTTTCACCAAAAGAAGTTACCCCAAAACAATGAAAAACCAGCATCAAACAATTTATGCAAATTGAACCTTTAAAGCCCATTCAAGGAACTTACCGTGAAGAGCAAAATAATACAACACGTTGATTAAATCGCCAGATTGCACATTTATAGATCACGTTCAATTACGAAAATTGGACTATATATAAACAATAGAACAAAAAGGTAAATAATATATCTAAAACCCACAAATATTTAATAGAAAAAATCTATATTAACATGTATAATAAATGGGTGAACAAAAGTTTCCAACACATTTCAAGATATACATACATTAATACTTCGTTGCATAGCCCTTATTATTAATTATGGCTTTGAGACGTTTATAGTAATTCACTACCAGCCTTTTACAAGTTTCGGGCGTAATCTTATTCCATTCTTCAGTGCAAATTTTTTTGACTTCAGTGATGTTATTGGGATCCCTCTTCTGAATTTTCAATTTCAATTCCCTCCAATAGTTTTCGATCGGATTCATGTCCGGCGATTGATTTAGCCATTCTAAAATGTTTATCTTCTTCATCCTCAACCATTCCTTGGTTTCGTTTGCAGTATGCTTTGGATCGTTGTCTTGTTGAAATTTTCATCCACGTTTCAAGTTTTCAACGAGCTGAAGGTGAGAGTTGCTCTTCCAATATTTCACGATATTTCCTGTCATTCATGGTTCCTTCAAAGATGTGAAGTTTATCTACCCTTGATGAGCTGAAACTTCCAAACACCATGATTGAGCCACCTCCAAGGACTACTATAACCAAGACGTGCCTCGCCATGTAGCTGACTACGGTAGCGGAGGCCATTGCATTCTTGGTAACATAACATTTTCTATCGGACAAATTGATCAAAAATTAATTCTTTCAAGCAATAGAAGAGATAATAAGGTTTTACAGTGAATTTTAAATGGTTTAAAGCACTGTAATGTTTTGAAATACCAATTTTAACCGGACTTAACATGTATTATTGTATGAGCTTAGTGGCAACTTTATAGAAAGCCGAGTTGCTGCAGTTTTAGACTTTACAAGTTGATTATAGTTAAACCTTTTCCAATGCAAACAACCAAACATACAAACATTCACGCATATAAACAAACAGACATAGAAGCAAAAACCTACCAAACTGCAGCGATTAGTCAGAGGTCTGAAGGACTGCATTCTTCTGCTAGTCTTTCTCCGAGGTGTTGACAGCAAATTTGAGGGGTTGACAGCAAATAGAGTGAGTGTAGTCGTCAGAATACTCAGAATACTCATGTTCTCGGCCATGCCACTCAGCAACCCTAGAGAAATTGAAACAGTTGGGCGAATCTGTACTTCATCTACCAAGAGAAACACATTCTTCTGCTGCAGTGTCTGGACTTTGTCAAATGTTTCCCTCAGCATCTGGTCCTTGTCAATAGATGAAGTGATGTACTGAAGCTTGTGTTTGCATGGCAACACCAAAAAGTCTCTGAGCTGTTCAGAATTACACTTCGGGTATGATTGAAGAGCAAAACAATAATCATTCATGGAAAACTGCTTCTGCGATAAAAGTCCCAACAGACGTCAAAAATACCAACTTCTTCTCCTTCTCGGTGTCGACACAGGCTGACGTGTGAGCTTGAAGGGTGACAACATTTTGGATCGTTTTGTCAAACGGGATGTCATACATAGTTCATTGCCAAGCGCACAGTTTCGTCGGACTGCGTATACGATCTCAAACCATTGTTGGGATGAAGTATCTTAAACAGTGGTACACTAATGCCGTTCTTGAACGCATTGAGCGTTAGTGGGGGACACAAAGTGGGCTTGTTTTCAAAAATGACCGACAGGCTGCACTCACTGAAGTTGTCGGTCATGAACAAAAACACAAGCCTTTCTTTTGATCTTGTAATAATAAAAGTTCTTGTACTGCTTCTGCAGGTTACGTTCAGGTTTGAAAGCATCAAATGAAGTAATCTTATTCTTCTGAAGAAAATATCTCAGTTTTTGGTCTTCCACTTTCGCCGGGGGAGATGCAGGTTTTGGAGATGGCAGACATGAAGCAGGCACATTGAAGATACTGGGAGGGATTTCACTTGTTCACACAACCCCACACTTGTTCGGCATTTTTAATACATATAATAAGTAATAAACTTTGTAAACAAAGAGTATCCACTTAGAAATGCAGCAATGTGCCTCAAAACAAACAACAATGTTCGATTCAAACCGAGCGACAGACTACGATAATTTTCGCACTATGACAGATGGACGTTAACTGAGGTCAGTAAACTGACCTCCGCTACCGTAGTCAGCTACATGGCGGTGAACGTCCTGGTTATAGTAGTCCTCGGCCACCTCTAAACTTAACAGTAGGTATGGTGCCTCCAAACATGATTTGTGCCGTTTCTCCCAAATAGTTCTATTTTGGTTTCATCTGACTACAGTACTGAGTTCCAAGACGCTGCTGGCTTGTTCAAATGGTTGTTGGCATACTTCGCCTGGCCTTGACGTGACGTTTCTGGAGAAGAGGTGTCCTGTCAAGAAGTGCGGGAGCGAACACCTTCACACTGTAGTGCCCTGTTGATCGTTTGCTGGCTTCGATCTCAGATGCCATGAGATCATCCTTCAATTATTCACGAGTAGTTTGAGGCTTCTGCACTACTGTTCGGACCAATTTTCGGGCAGCACGGTCGTTAATCTTCCGTCGACGGCCAGTTCGAGGCTGGCTGGAGTCGTATTCCGGCATTTCCACTTACATATTATAGTTCCAACCGAGGTTATAGGAACCCACAGTTAAGCACTTATCTTCCTATATCCCAAACCTTCATTATGGAGCTCCACAATACGTTCGCGAAGATCTTGGCTAATGTTCTTATTCTTACCCATGCTTACGACCTTTCAGAACGAGAGCTGCTGTACCAATGACACGTTATTGGAGATGAATGCTGACGAAAGTTCGGTTGCCAAATAGTAGAATGTATTAGAACATTCTGGAATAATCCTACAATAATTTTCATGCATAATATCGAGAAAAAAGTCGGGCATGGTAAACTTTTGTTCACGTATATATTATACATGTTCCTATATATTTTCTATTAAATATTACTAGGTTTTAGATATATTATTAACCTTTTTATACTATTGTTTATATATGGTCCAATTTTCGTAATTGTACGTGGTCTATAAATGTGCAATCTTGCGATTTAATTAATGTGTTGTATTATTTTGCCCCCCACGGTAAATATGAAATACATTTATCAAATAACAGGGAATTAGATAGGTGACTAATGGTACAGTCCTAAGACTACAGTAGGACTAACTCCAAATTTGTTAAGCCCAAAGTAATAACATACAACATTTAATTTTCATTGGATTGACCCTAATGTAAATGCACATAAAAAGCATATATCAAATTTGAAAGTAAAGTACATTTTTGGCAGATTTATATCATTGCTACATTCCAGAGACAGTAAAGTTAGAGGGGATGCATACAATAAAATTTGAAATTCTTGAAACTTGATCATGGACTTTGCACCTGTTCTCTTATCCTTCACCCTCTGTACAGACCACTATGCTACCCAGTTGTATTTCATCACTAGATCACCATAAATGTGCATTTATTTATGCAAATATCACTTGTAAATATAATGAAAAGCTATCAGGGTAAATTCAACAACAATTGTAGCAAGTAGGAGTGCACTGCCAGTTATGAATACATAAAATTAAGACTAAGTTAAGTTTAAAATCATATAAAAATTTACTGTAAGCTACAGGAAAAACTGGCATTAATCACATTACCTTACTTGAATATACAAGGTCATTAGCAAACTCTTGCTGCAGAGGCTTGAGGTCTGTTTTTGATCCAATCATTGGTGTTGATGCTTTAATCTGCAAAACAAATATTCATTAGAACATATATTTATTAGGTTGGGCGATGCTCATTTAACATCAAATAAAGAAGGAACAGTATCCAATGACTGTATATACTCATTTGCATGTGTGATATTGACTTGACTTGAAACATTGCCATACTTGTATTTGCCCTTATATTTGTACAGTCAAGTTACATGAATTGGCAACTATATAATATAACTATAGAGTACTTTACTGGCTGCTGCCTAAAAATGATACAAGCCCTGAAAAGATTTTACCTTATTGTTATAACCTTTTTAATTACATGCATATGGGCTGTTTTGTTAAAATGTTTATTCAAAAGTGGCATTAGCATTGCAGAATATAATATATATATATATATATATATATATATATATATATATATATATATATATATATATATATATATATATATTTAGAACTGATAAGTAGAATAAACAACTTATACTTACAAAACAAAGTAAAAAAGATGTATAAACATTGAGTGGAATATAATACAACTACTTACATGAGATCACTACAACATATGCTGCTGAAATAATAGCAAAGTGTTGATAAACTGCTAGAAAAAGAAAAACTGAAGCAACTAATATCACGAGTGACTGACCAACACAATCCCTATATCTTCATCTGAAAAGACACTACTGAAATCAATGCCTATTAATTCTATATGAAAATATTTAAAAAAGTACAACAAAATGTTGAAAAAGTAAGGCTAAACAATAAACGGCTTGCAGATATGCCCAAAAAGTCATAGACATCTGTCAGGGAAGTCTAGGTACAATGGATCGACTTGAATTGACTCTGAGTTCTCTGAAAAGTCTATTAGTTTACCTTGAACAGATTCAGAGGCTAGCCTGCACAGACTCTTGGTTTTGAACAGACTCATAGGTTAGCCTGAAAAAACTGTATAAGCAACAGGAATTCAGTAAAGCCTGATATTTTCTTCACTCAGGGTGTGCAGACATATGGTATAGTAACAACACATGGTCTCATTACTACACAGTCAGAGCAGCATAACAGGGATCAGTCATCTGGTTATCCAAAAGTTTATGTTTATTACGTCAGTCTTACTTGAGTGATACTTATACAATACAGAAGTAGGCAAAACTACTCTTTTTGCACACTGACATAAGAGCTACTGCTAGAATACAAGGCAATGTGTGGGTCATCCAAAACAAAACAAAAGATCAGAAACAAAATGCTTATCGAATGAATATTTCTTACCTCATCAACAATTTTTTGTTCTTGAGCCAAAATAAGTTCATCTTGATTCACTGCAATATAAAAAACTATTATACAACACAAACACAATCATGACATAAAAAACTTATATTCACAACAAAATAACAATAAGCATCATGAAACAGGACACAAGTATTATTATTGGCAACTTTTCCCCTACATACATGGCAATGATCTTACCAAGCGTGTGTAATGATCTCTCTTATCACTCTTCAGTCCCAACCCTCAGACATCTCTTATCTACAAGCAGACATTGAATATCTTCATCTTTTATCGTACTCCTCGGAGTGAGCGCTTGAGGGAGTAAGGGACCGTCGAGTAATCCAACAGGAGAAAAGGCAATTAAAGACAGGATGAGTTTAATACTTTGTACTTAGGCATTTGAATATTCTATTTATTATTGTTTCTTCGTTCTTCGCAAACGCACGTCTTGATGTCGAGTACTGGCGTACTGACATCTTGCCGACAGAGCCCGGGACGTATAGGGTTGGAGCGCGTGGCGAATTCTAGCGCGTGTACTTCTTGTTTGTGCCTATCCTGTCAGTAAACAGGATGGCTAATTTCTTCTTCGTTTGCTCTGCTGTTGGCTGTGTGTTTTCTTCAGGTGATGAGAGTTCTTGTGGAGATGTTGACTTTGGAAGTGCTTGGTAGAGAGTTCGTGACACAGAGCGTTGGAGCCTCCTTTTATATTGGGCGGTTGGCTGTGCTCTGCTGCCTAAGCGTGACCGCTCATTGGTTAATATCCGGTCGTAACGGGGCCTAGTATCGTCGCTTGACTTAATTTTTTCTCCTGTTTGCTCATTGGTAGATGAAAGCTAGTCTCGTCGCGATACTCGCTTGTAGTGATTCACTACACATGCCTTTAACCCTAGATCAGAATTTATACTTTCAATCCACAAAGCAACTAAGAATATTGAGAAATCTTCAACTTGGACTCTGTAGTTTCTATGGCCAGAAAAAATACTCATGTATGAATACTTACATGCATTCTATGTTGCTGATATAATGATAGATAATAATAATAGTATAATAGATAGATAATAATAATAATCAATTCATAATTTGCATTCAGGAGCATTTAAAAGATTGCCAATGCAAATAAGTGAAATACACCCATGTAAATAGAAAAATAGATTAAAAACCTATCAAACCATGAAAAAGCGCAACATAGCATATCACTGACAAATAATTAATGCACAGTTGAACCTGGATTTAATGGACATCCTCTCCCTCCTGTTAGTCAGATAAATCGAGGTTCAACTGTACTTGAACCGAGGTTACACGAATTTTGATATAATTTTTAAGATTTGTGAACAAAATCAGGGAGCGGCAACATAACGTTGCATCCAAAATTCGTTGCATAGGGGTCCGTTAGATCGAGGTTTGACTGTACATGCTGTGCATGGTACTAGCAACTTTCAAGTTTAATGAAACACATACCAGTAGTTTGTGGGACAGAGGCAGGCACACCACAGGAAGTACGGCATGCTCCTGTTTGTGTAAGGTCTATCTCGGTCATCTCCGCAGCCTTGTTGACCATGCCAGTGTCCAGCACCAGGTCAGGCAGCCCTCTGCTGCCACTAACAAGATTGACAGCATCAGGAACCACCTGCTCATCTTCTCCTAAATTTTGACTCATAATAACTAGCAATGAGTAAGCTTCTACAAATAAAAGCAGTGGTTTTGCACAGAAATACTGCAAAAGGACATTAATAATGGAGTACTACGTACAACTTTACACAATTAATATTTAAGCAAGTAGATCCCAACAATTATGAACAGATTCAAGTTCATCCATGTATACAACAGCAACATTCCATCAGAAATTTTGCTTCAAACTAAATAAACAATCAAAAATGAGCCACAGCAATGCATATCAGATAACAATAAACTCATGAACATATGGTGCATGATTCAAACAATTTTGTAACCTAATAAATTCCAATTCACACATTAAATCTTTCTGGGCCAAATTTTTTGTCAATTTTCTTACATACATCAAGAATCAGTGTATCTGTCATTCCAGGAGTGATGATGATTAACAAATCAGAAAATAATGATAGCCTGACAAAAAATCCCCTTTAAGTTACATTATGAATAGTAAAAAAATCCCTTTAGTAAATACTCAAATATTTTTATCTACATTGCCTGAATATCAAGATACAAAAAATTTGCAATTATTTACTATTTTTTCTCCCACATACATAAGCTAAAAAACATTTATATCCACCTTGTCATCCATGAGACATTGGCAATTTACATTTATATGCATCAAAGTTCTACCCATAAAAATAGCCAAATATTTTTGTGGTTATGGCATCAACAAAAAAATACATTTTGGTTTGCAGTTATATTCAAATTTTCTTTACAATGTTAAAGAAGACATCTATAATATTGATTGATCCATACCATTTGCTAAGATCCAAAAGAAATTTTTCAAGCTTGTAATAATCATAAAAAATATTTAAATCTTGCATCCACACAACACACTACAGTAGAATTCCTTTAAACCAGCACTTGCTGGCCAAGCTTTATATGTTTGTTCATTATGTTTTTTTCTTCTTTAACTGCTTCAAGCAATTGACATTGTTTTTCTTTTATATCTGGCGTGTCTATAAATTGTCCGTGGTTACTTGGGCGATATTAACCAGCAACTGCAAAGTCCCATGGGTGCCAGTTAAAAAGACTTCTACTGTACTTTGAAACACAATCTTATGCTCTACATATAAAAACTTAGCAGAACTAGTTCACTGTGAATTTAGTGAAAAGATTTTAATTTTTAACATATGAATTTCAGTTGAGACTAATGCTGCATTCTTTTTTATCCATGGCATGAGGATTTTGGCCTTATTAACATGTTTCCAGTGATGTGACTCACTGGTAAATTCATGTGGGATTTTATTTGATACAATGTGATACACCAACGTGCCTTTTGAGAAAAAATGTTCATTTTTGTTTATAAAAAAGACATAGGTTCATTCACTGTATCATTTTTAGTGATATAGCAAGAAAACAATCAGAACCATGAATGATGGAATTTATGTTAGGTTAAAAAAAATGTTATAATTACAAGAAACACTGCTGGATAAAAATGTTCAGTTTGTTTTTACTATATTGATGAGAAATATAAATAAACTATAATCTTCATATCAACAAAATCCTTTCCCACAATATTTGTGTTTTGAACCATCAAAACAGATACAAATAAACAAAATACTTAACTATGCACATATTCTAGAATAGCATCAGGATATACTACAAAAAATAACAATTTACTTTTATAACACAAAAAATAATTTAAACAATATGAGTATTTGGCCAAATTTTGGCAAGAAACATAAGCTATTGAAGAGTCATATGAAATAATATAAAAATGTTTCTCCCACTCTACAGAAAGGCTAAAACTGATATGTATGAAAGAATTTTTTGCTAAACTCTTTGTAACTAAATATTGATATCCATTCAGATAGCTCACATTAGAACTACATAATGTGTACTAAAACGGCTTTTGATAAGCATCTGCACAACATAATCAGACAATGTATAAAAAGGCCCATTCAGCACCCCAAGGTACATGCAATATTAAGGTGGCACAATTTCAGCTGCTTGAGCCCCATGTTTACCTTACAATAATCTACAAAATAAAAGGTAAATTTGCAAAAACATGGCCAATTTTTTTAAACTGACATAAGAATAATTATAAATAAACCAAAAAATTGTTTGTAGAATTCAAAATTATAGCTGCAGATATTCAAATCCCCAAACATTTATTACAGTGCATGAGACAACTTGCATATCTTTGGCCTGAGCCTTTAAATGATAAAAACATAAGCTATGATAGAAACATGATAAAAAATATAAATTTGCTAGGCTTAATCACATGTAAAAGTAGAAGCTATTTTGAGAGTTTAAATTATAGGAATATAACACAAGTCAATGCACATGAAAACTATCATTACAGCAACATTTATTAATTAGCATAATAAACCCAAACATAATGAACACATTTTTTTCAAAGAACATGTTGAGATAGGTGAATTTATTTTTTTAAGTGACTCAACATCAACTACATCATCAACAGAAATGATATTGGCCTTCTTTAACCAGTAAAAATTAAAAAAAAATACTTTCTCAGTTCCTAGAGTCTGGCCCATTTGAGTTAGAACGATTTTTGCAGTTATTTTTCAGACATGAAAAAATTTCACTGGATTCCAATAGAAGTACGATCGTTTTTATTCTTCTTCAGAGGCAAATTCATTAATTTTAACTTTAAACTGAGTGTCAACAACAGTTAGAGCCTTTGTTACGCCTATAATGGAATCTAATACATCTATGCTGGTTGTCAGAACTGGAGCCCATCGGAAACGACTCTAAATAGGCTTCTGGCAAGTGTAGTGACAATCAGCCTACCAATCTAGACTCTAATAAGTATGTATATAGATGACACTATAACACAAACCACAGGTTAAATATTTGTTTCTGACACAAGCTTTGACAAGCTGTTCCGCAATTACAGAACCATCGAGTATTAAAAACACATAAGAGCTTCATCTCAAACAGAATATTAAAATCTATGGGATTAGTATAGCTCCAGCTAGTTTACTTATGAACATGTGGAAAAAATATGTAAGTATTTCTAGATAGTACCAATTAGGAGTCAGGAAAAGTATTAATCAATTTTCCGTAATATGATTTACTACGCCACGATGTAGCACAAAAAAATGATACAACGTTGATATATTGTAAATCTTTGTTACATAGAATTTTAAATGTAGAGTAACATTTACTTCAATCCATTTTAATCCTATTTCATCCGAAATCACTACAGTTTTATGTGAAAAACTCGGTAATCTTTATTAACATATATTTCCACAGTAACATTTACCAGTGAGAAAATTTATTGGGGTTTACAATACATACTATTGATATACATAAATTAGAAAGATCTTGTTTTCTTTGAAAAATTTCTGCACGTTTCTTATACATCTGTAGAGACTCAGAAATATCGTAATTAATTTAGAACGATCAAGGAGTTGATACAAAAATATGAGGTATTTTAGTAACATT
>VCRD01000567.1:228243-243845 GCA_006783055.1 Trinorchestia longiramus
TGAAACGGTTAAAACAATAAAATAAACCTAACCTAACCTAACCTAACCAACAAACCCTGTGAAAAAAAAGGAAAAAGTAAAAATCAAAGGTCCTCCCCATAATACGTAAGGACCAGTTTCTATTTACAATGTGTTAGAGAGTTTTGCATTTCACACACGTACTAGATATTCTTGGAACTTGTTTTTTTGCTGAGCCTAGATGTTCCCCTGCAGGTTTAAAATTTCCTTTTTGAAGCGGTTTTGATACCATGCGTACTTGTGATTGCATGGCAAACATCTCATTTCATTGTGCTTATGTTTTCTTTCAAGCGATTTGAATTGTGTTTGAAGTGTTCGTGCTTTGATTCGCGTTACTCTGAGATTTATAATTAATTCCAATATAGAACACTTTGAATAATAACTTTTGCATCAGCTATCAAATTTATTGTATGATGTCGTTTCCCTCAAATCTTTACGTTCGGGTATTTTATGACAAGCATACTGAAAGATCGATCAGCTATTTTGATACGGTTATTAAATTTCATGGCCCCGGGTAGAAGCTACATATCCGCATCTCGTTTTTGTATTTCTTTGACTGCCAGTTAATTAAGTACGATGCCTTAGTGTTTTACTCCATAGTTGTCTTATAATGTTGTCTCGTGATATTAATTCTTTTTGCTAAATTCTGTATTTATTTCGAATTACTTATGGGTCCTTATCCGGGCAGGTTTCGGTTTCAGTTTCAGGTTCAGTTCAGTTTCAGTTCTAGTCTCGGTTTACTGATTACAAGCTCTCGGTTTTGGCCTTCGATTTTGGCCCTAATTGCTGTTCTAATTTTGATGGTTTTCGTGAATAAATCTGCAAGCAACGAAGCCGATCGTATCACTTCCCTGGAAGAACATCACTCACGAAATAATCACAACAGAAAAATAACACGTTCCCTAAAGTGGTGACTCTAAACCCGTGACCCTAAAGTCCACTTTAGGGTCACGGGTTTAGAGTCACCACTTTAGGGAACGTGTTATTTTTCTGTTGTGATTATTTCGTGAGTGATGTTCTTCCAGGGAAGTGATACGATCGGCTTCGTTGCTTGCAGATTTATTCACGAAAACCATCAAAATTAGAACAGCAATTAGGGCCAAAATCGAAGGCCAAAACCGAGAGCTTGTAATCAGTAAACCGAGACTGGAACTGAAACTGAACTGAACCTGAAACTGAAACCGAAACCTGCCCGGATAAGGACCCATAAGTAAGTCGAAATAAATACAGAATTTAGCAAAAAGAATTAATATTACGAGACAACATTATAAGACAACTATGGAGTAAAACACTAAGGCATCGTACTTAATTAACTGGCAGTCAAAGAAATACAAAAACGAGATGCGGATATGTAGCTTCTACCCAGGGCCATGAAATTTAATAACCGTATCAAAATGGCTGGTCGATCTTTCAGTATGCTTATCATAAAATGCCCGAACGTAAAGACTTGAGTGAAACGAAATTATACAATGAATTTGATGGCTGATGCAAAAGTTATTATTCAAAGTGTTCTATATTGGAATTAATTATAAATCTCAGAGTAACGCGAATCAAAGCACGAACACTTCAAACACAATTCAAATCGCTTGAAAGAAAACATAAGCACAATGAAATGTTTGCCATACAATCACAAGTACGCATGGTATCAAAACCGCTTCAAAAAGGAAATCTTAAACCTGCAGGGGAACATCTAGGCTCAGCAAAAAGACTAGCTCCAAGAATATCTAGTACGTGTGTGAAATGCAAAACTCTCTTACACATTGTAAATAGAAACTTACCCGTCAGAGAGACTGAGAGCGCGAATGAAATTACTGTACACTGGGTAACGTTTGCGAAGGAACTGACGGGCACTTAGCCTATAGGCTCGTGGTTGACTATGGTGTTATATAAACGAGAGTTACAATTTGGAGTTTGAACTACGATTGAATTTTTAACTTTAAAATTCTAGTTTCAAATGACATGAAACGTATAAAAATGAACTCCAAAAATGTTACTAAAATACCTCATATTTTTGTATCAACTCCTTGATCGTTCTAAATTAATTACGATATTTCCGAGTCTCTACACATCTTCCGCTGCTCTATCGTGAACCGCCACATGGCAGTCGGACAGTTGTAAAACAGCGTACCAAATTACCAAGTTTGATCAGCAGCGACGTTTTCAGATTTATTGAATATATTTTTTAGCTATCGGAACTTCAAAAAAATTAAGCTTTGTTTCCAATCGAGTATATATTACAGATACATTGAATTTTTGAATTCTTAATGCTAAGATCTTAAGAGTAATGATGATGCTTATCGATAAGATCTTAAGAGTGTTGATGCTCCAAGCGACATCCCGGTCGTCTGTACTGCAACTTGAAGTAGAGGCTCATAGGGGCGTTTCGATGAGCATTGTGAAGGTTTAGTCTACTTCAGCAGCCCAGTAATGCAGCTATTGGGTAGATTCTCGTCCACTCATGATCAGGTACACACAAACAAAGGCAGCGACGGGTATCGAACCCAGGTCTTCTCACATCGGAGGCAGGTACACACCAGTCGACCAATTTGACGGCACTTAATTCAAAGAGTGTCTGCATTCCATATACTTCTAGCGTAAAATTAATGCCGATTTGTATAATCAATACGCCCCTGTTTTTTAAGTATACACGTAAACGTTATTCTCAATATGAGCTAGCACTGGTCTCTTGGAAAAATTAACAGTAGTGTTAAATAACGTGTGGAATTCAACATTACCTCGAATGTACATTGCATCGTTTGTGTGTTGTAGCAGCATATAGCAGACATTGCTGAGTTCATCCCAATAATACTCAAGTTAATAAAATTGAAGTTAATAGAGTACAAAATTTCAATTCTCACACCGGTTGGTTTAGCAATGTTCAACCAGCAATGCCCCGAACAATTAAAAGCTTCTGATTCATTCTTATCTTAACATTTTTCTCCGAGAAGTTTTTCAAAATCTGTTCCAGTAAAGGGAATGAGTTTCAAGAAAAGAATAATCGTTTTTCCCAAATCGATGTTGCTAGATTCATAAAAGATTACACATTTTTTCATTCTCTCATTCGCATTAGAAAAACCTTATAGCATAGATAATAAAACTTGATTCCATGATTTCATAAATGACATACTCCAACATTGACATACAATCATAAAAATTGTATGTTATTGAGGTTCGAAAAGTAAAATGTCCTGTTTATAAAAATGAGAGATAAAACATCTATAGCTTACCTTCGTTTGTTGAATCATACTGATTTTATTCTTTACACGTGTATATTGTATTCAGAACCTGCCATGGCATTTTTAGCGGATGATAAAACACGAAAATGCTAGAAGGCAGCGACGAGTTATCGCTATTTATGATGCACCATTGCGCGTGATTATAAAAATATGTAAATGAAACAAATGTAACACTGAGACTTTTAATCTTTACAAGTAACCATTGAAATTTACTGTACACAACACGTAATTTCTAACACATTAAATCAATTCGTTTGCCTTCGTTTCGAGGCACGACAATCTTAATGTAAATCAACGATCGACTTATTTCAAGTAGGTTATTTTTCTCTCGATAACAAGCATTATGTCGCACAGCGAAAACTGCTTCACCTTCATAATTTCATAATATGCTACCCAGTTACTTCGATAATTTACACATAAGCTAATACTTTAAGCATCGTTAAACAAGACCGAATGTTTCGAGCAAGAAAGTGCAATAGGTTCTAAATATTAAACCCAAAAAGTACTTATATTTTAAGACAAAGTGTCTCATACGAGCTCAATAAGTAAAAATTATTTCAATACAAAAATTGAAAACAATTAAATTTTTCTGATTGATAAAAAGGTCAAAATTGTTGTGGTCATATTTTAATTCTTCTATAAAAAACTTCTGTTATGGATCCGAAAAAAATTCGGGCTTTCAACCCCCATGAGTTGATATTGAAAAATAACAACTCATGTAAGTTCATAAATTAATTAATAACAACTCCTGTGGATTTATATTGATGGAAGCAACTCCTACTCGCACATACTCACAACTCCGACCCAAACAAAACTTGGAAAGAGGGAGATTAGAAAACTAGTTTGAAAACTATACTAACTATAGAAAAGTAATATTTTGTCAAAATCGTTTCTGGAAGTGAGATGCGTATTCTTTTCTGTCAATTGATCTGTCTCGTAACAGGAAAAATTATTACAGCAACAATCGTACTGCACGTAAAATTAATAACGCACTTCAACCTACAAAAATTTGAGGTTTTACAGAATTATTCGAATTTAATTCCTAATTAACCCAATCTTATTCCACGTTTATTTCGCGTACAATACATCTTCTTAAAGTCTAAATTTTACGTAGAGTTAAAAAGGTAATTGATGAAAACTACGTTCCATATACTCATAAATAAATCCTCCACTAAGATGGCCTCCAAGGACTATGCCATGGTGTCTTCGACTTCATATGGAAAATGCAAGTTTGATCCAAACAAACCTTCAAGTAAACGTGGACCCAATGTAGAAATAGATCAAAACTTAAACTAAGTGTTGCAGCATATGTTTAGTAGTTCAGAGAACGCAAAACTGACGCAACAACATAAAACAGAAGCAAGTCAACCAATGAATCTAAGCGATAACACAAAAACGATAAAGTGGAATGGCCATCGTACTACTGCTTAATTTGAAAGGAAGGGTGAAAGTATACTACCCACTCAACACGCATCAAGTATTTTAACACAATAAAATTGCCGTCTATTGTGCATAAATAGTTTTTTATGCTATTGATACTCGTAATTAAAAATCTTAATACATTTTTGAATGTAATTCACGGGTAATCAGGAGCAGCTGTAAGTTCACTGGGAATAGATTGGATGGAATTTAATCCTTGTAAATCTTTTAAGAAGTTTACAACGGCGAGAAAAAGATGGACTCTGTACTGAATAAACTCAAATACGAATTGTGTTACACGAGATTTGTAGCTTCGCTGAAGCGAAGGAGGAAATGGGAAGCGAAGGAGGAAATGGGAAGTGAAGGAGGAAATGAGTTATATTTGTTGAAGGCGCTTATGATATTCAAAACAGAATCAATAGAAGGAACCTTGTTATCAGGTAATGGTTCTAATGGAGATCAAATTTTGCCTCGGTCCAAGCGTTTCACAGAAAAAAACATTTTGTATCCATAAACATGAACATAGAACAGAAAGACTGGGCACATTTTTCGATCTGAAATGGCGTTTTATTCGTTATTTTCAATAACATAAATAGAGGTTCGAATCATTTGAAGTGTTTTACCTCAAGGTTTTGTACTAAGCCCAAGTTGGAATAACAATTGGTTACCTCACATAGGAATCTACGCAAAACTGTGTAGAGCTATATAGATCTATGTAGATCTATGTAAATCTATGTAGATCTACTTGGATCTATGAAGTACCCACAGACTACAATCAACATAGCATCGTGAGAAACCAAGGGAGATCTAGCACAGAAAATAAGAGGTTAGTGGAGCGGATTCAACAGCTTGTAATTGAATGGGGAAATTAAAGAAGATAAATAGAATATAGTTTGCCTCTGGTAAGCATTGGTTTTTTTACACCATAGTCGTGTAAATTAGAACAAAAACTAAATTTAAATGTCTTACAAACAGACACATTGCTGGAGGTTAACAGTTCTGGAGATCGAGTACAAAGTATAAGAAGCCATGAAAAAGTCTGACTAACAGTCGTTCTCATACTAAATACAAATCTTTCACATATCAAATGTATATCATCTTCATTGACATAATATCCACTTCTAATTTTCACAAAAAGTTCTCAATTCTGTCGACTTGCTCGTACCTACTTGAAAAATTCTCCCAATTCCTATCGACTTGCACGTATCTACTTGAAAAGTTCTGCCTATTTCGGTCGACTTGTACGTATCTACTCGAAAAGTTCTCCCAATTCCTGTCGACATGCCCGTATCTACTTGAAGATTTCTCCCAATTCCTGTCGACTGGCTAGTATTTATTTGAAAAATTCTGCCTATTTCTGCAGACTTGACAGTATTTATTTAAGAAACACTACGTAAAAGTTCAGCATACATGCAACACCTGACTGCGGAAGCACACAACACTGAACAGAGAAGCTGTTAACTAAATAATTCTATATACTTCTCTCTAGTCAAAAGTTACGACTAATTGTCACTAGGGAATTATTATTGCAGCCTCTCAGTCACATTAAGCGTAAAATAACAAGCTTTTTCATATCAATATACTCTTCATTAATGTTAAAATGAATGGGAAATAATTTCCATAGCTGAGGTAGTCATAACAATGATGAGTTAGTTATATCTTGGCCGGCAAATTTAGCGATGTACATTTCATCATGACGCTATGTATCATAATGATAATAATGATAGTAAAAATAATAATTATAATACTAATAATAACAATTGTAAAAATAATCATTTTAACCGTCAGAGACGCATGAACTCCAGATTTGGGAGTATGTTACAGATTCCGGCGTTACTGGTAACACATAACTGTTGTTTCCTCGGTTCTGAAATATGGAAAGCATTTTGAGAACTAAGGGTCTAATTCAACTTTTCAAGTTACACCCTGCGTGTATTAGATGCAGACGTCCAGAAGACCTGTTTAACTGAATGACATTCCTGACTCCGCCTAACCTGTAACGAAGGGGCATTCACTTGTCTAACTGACCTGTGCATGCCCACAGACCTGTACAGGCATCATGGACAGGTCAGTTAAGCCTATTTGGGCATGGACAGGTCAGTTAGGCCTGTACAGAAATGGCGACTAGGTACCCACAACTACACCATTTCTTAAATAGAAATATTTAGATGCAGAATGGTTTTTACGTTTTTTTCTTCATTTTGTGAATAGCCCGTAAACTATTACTTTACGCTCACGGTGAATTGATTAAGCTTTCGAATCGCCTCCATTTCATGAGTTTCATTAAAAATTCGTTTACTCTGTAGGTACTTTGTGCTATATATTGTCCAGTTTAAACTTCATGACATAATGGTGAGGAAGCTTATAAAGCGATAAACTCAAATGTGAAGATGATGAAAACATTGGCAGTACAAAGAAATATTTCTCGTAAGAATTTCAACCAATCAACAATTGTGACACTCGTGAATCACATAAAATCATAAGTTTCTCTTCCCCTAAACAACAGAAAACAATGGCAAGAAATTCACCACGTTGTTTTTGCCTTGATTTGTATTGTTGTTGAGGTTCATTCACGAGGTTTCTGACTAGGAAAACTGCTAATTTTTAACTGTGGTGGAATTCAGTTCAAATTTTGTCATTATTAAGCGGTAGTATAGCAATCAAGTAAAAATTTTGTTAGTTGTGGTTCAAAAGACGGGAACTGTTTAGCAAACTGTTAAATTCAACAACTTTATTTAATTACTATTTTTCTGCAAACACTCCGTACGGTGTTTGCTTCCCCAAGCTTTACGGACTTCGAGGGCGAATGGGAATTTTTAAAACCATTTTCACTTAGTTTTCCTAACCTTTAATTCTGAAACAGAAATATCGTAGGCATTTTCTTACTGGGGGTAAAATATTTGACCCTTCGAAAAAATAACTCGTGTTTGGCACCTGGTTGATGTATGTAAAGTTCAAATAATGCATTAAAAATATTATAAGAACAGACGTGCTAGGAAAACTGTAAGCAAGTACATTTAAAATTAGATTCATATAACTCGCTGTTGTTCGTTAACAATAAGAGCACTATACATACCTATTACAAAATAAAAACTAATGGTGGCATCATTGTGACATATTGCTAAGGTTGACGCATATTAGGGTTGACGTACTCTAATGCAAAATGAAAATAAATGCTCAAAAATCTTCCAAATTGAGAAATTTTCATGGTGATCTCGAAGTTAAAACGACCACGGCAGGTCGACTGAAGAAGCCTCGTTCTATGTTAACATTTAGTATTATACTGACGACAGGATGGCACTCGAACGAACAAACACGTACAACAACAACGACGACTTGAATACCACTAGGGGCATCCCAGAAATGTTACACAAATATGTACAGTTGGAAACTAAGACTAAGTATTAAACTGCTGTTCGTACTGGTTCGTCATAACAATTGGTGGAAAGTTTGGAAAACATTTCGTACGTCTGGTCCGGTAGTACCACTGATTTCGGCCGTATTATCGTCAGAAAGATTAAGACCGGAAAAGGGTTTGATCATCTCAAGAATTCATGAAGCAACCATTTACAGATATGCTAAATTTGCACTTTTGGTCATTTTCATTTGAAAACAATAAAAGCGCCAATCTTCCTAGCAATGAACGATCAAAAGGAACATTGACTCCGGCCTTTATTAACACTTTGACTGCGACTTCCAAAATAGCTTGTATGGCTAAATAGCTAATAGCTAAATAGCTTATGTGACATGTTGTAACCAGCATAACGTCAGTTACATAGATGGTAGCGAGGTGAGAAATTGTCAGCCACTCCACTAAGGTAAGTTCTTTAACATTTTGTTAAAAACTGGTGAGCCTCATGTGGCAAACGTTGTTCAATCAGTAAGCTATTACCTTCTTAAGAAACGTGCGCCATATATGTAGTGTCACTCAGGCACACATGGCGCACATCGCAGTTCGGGACAAGTTCCCGTGTCCTACAGATGGCCCACATCGCAGTCAAAGTGCATTTACCTCCATGTCTGATGACGATTACGAGTTAAGACAACGATCACAACATTATGATGCAGAATATGGCACTGATTAGTAAGAGGCGGACTCGTAGGGCCATCTTCACTGCCCTTCGTCCATCTTACGGCTATGACTAAACAATTCTTTGGCTTACAAAATACACTGTAGCGCCCGCAACGACTTGCCATCTGGAAAAAGGGCCAAAGTTATAATCGTCATCCAGTTGGATGTAAAGTGAACGTATGTATGAGCTATCCCGACCCTATGTTTGATTTACGCTCCTATACCAGAAAAAGATTTGAGAGGTTTTCACTTCCCTGGTTAATGGTTGGAAGTACTCGTACACATCTAAAAGACTATACGAAACACCTAAGAAATAAGGCTCTATAAAAGGGACTCCTTTTCTCCATGCACTGAGATTTCACTGGCCCTTAAACAACACGAGTGACGACATCTATAGACTACGCGTCGGTAACGCTTGAATAAATTCTGAGTAAGACAAGATACTGAAAAACACGATTTTTTCACAGTAACCTCTCTACGTACAGAAAATAAAGGTAACTACGATTGACTCGCACTGTCCCGTTAGAAACCGGGACGGTGAATTCTCATTTGAAATATTTCTATCAACGTCAAAGATTCAAATTTTAAAAGGCTGGAAATTGCCTCCGAAGAATCCTCAACGGTAGAAACCGAGAAGAAACCAGAAATCGTCTGCGGAAGAAACCGGGGAGAAGCTGAAGACAACTCCTTCGTGTGGTAGAATGAAGAGAAGTAGATGTGCGAGCCAGGACACTGAACCAACACCACAACCTGAAAAAAATAGTATATAAAGCAGTGAAACTTATCAACACCAAGGAAATGACTTCCAGTGATCCCCTATTCTGTTTGGAGTAGACAAATTAACGTTTATACGTAAATAATCTATTATTTCACAAAGTGTTTTGTCGATGCTGTTTCTCAAACTGTAACCTATCAATGCAACGCGAAACAAATGCTATATGGACCGCGGGCAGACCACGTACGGAGATTTCACACAGTTGGGACTGATGCATGGTGCTCCTAGCATGACTTGATTGAGTTCTGTAGTGATCAGATATTAGTTACTGACTTCCCGTAAGTGGGCCACTTTTGATGACGGAACACGATGTTAGAAAGCAGAGCCCTAAAGTTTAGATCAGCCTCAGAGGCGTTCAAGAGCCTTAGAAATATCATACAAACTAGTGGACACATGTGATCGATGGACAATAACTCACCATGAGTTCAATAGGGTTCCATCAAATTCTTCACATCCAGAGAATGTCTTTCAGTAAAGGAGATCAGTTGGCTGGCGTGGGCCGAGGTGCAACGTCGAGGGTTGGTCGAGGCATCTCTGTGGTCAACACAATGTGAGCTGACCAAGTTCTGGACTCGATTCTAGTTTTGGAGTTCCTCCTTCTGTGTTGACGACTGCGATGGTGAGCACGATGTCGCTTGGAGCCACGTGACCTTTGGCCCTCCGAATGCACCAATCCGCTGGAAAGAGGAGCTTGTTCTACAGCCCTGCGTAGGGCGTCGTGGCTTAAAGAATGTGAGGGCGGATCTAAATGTGACTGGTCGCTGCTTCCAGTTATCGTGTCGGAAGAGTTGCTAAGAAAATGAGTTTCCTCCAGCTTTCCACGACGTCGTTGATTTTGAGGGGAGTCCACAGCACCATAGAGAGAGGCATCATGTACCGAATTAGTTGAACCCACGGATTGTAATTCACTTTCCCTACTTAGGTTTTCTTCCATATCCAGTGCCAGGATAGCTCGTAAGATCTGTCTATTTCTTTGTAGTTGGACGAAGTATTGACTAGAATACGGCTGGTTACCGTGGCTTGTGACGCTGCTGTTGTTGGGGGTGAGGTGAGGTGGTCCCATACCCCACTCCTCAGGTTTTTGAGACATGGATGACGAATCCTCTGGCCCTGTGAGTAACCCTGTGTCCGGGTTGTAAACTGGTGTATCTCGCCACAAGGTCATGTGGGTTGACGGAACGTTGGAAGACGCTTCCTGAGAGGAAACTGACAAATCGAAAACTTCTGCCTTAGCTAACGGATAGAGTTTAGTGTAGAGTCGTCTGTCGGCAAGGGATCGTTGCAAAAGCTGCCACAGTGCAAGAGGTTGGTTTCGAGGGCAGCGAAGACCAGCTCTGGAGCCGCGTAAGTAGGCCAGAGGGCCACGACAGCCGTGTTCTGCGGCTGCGGAACACAGAAAACTTAGAACAAAATGTCAAGTCGTTTGCAGACAACATTCTGCCCCATCCCCAATACAAACAGAGACATTGACAACACAATGTAATACACGTTTTGTTTATTTGTATTTTTTAATGTTCATATACGCATTTTTGCCACTAAGTTTAAAATCACAATCGTTTTGACGTATTACAGATAATTAATTATTTACTCTTAATTTCATATTTTGACGTTATGTTTATAACTTTTCCCTACAGCAATTTGTTGGTTCAAGCTACTCTACTATTGTCGGAAAAATTCCACAGCATTTAGTATTTTTTTACGTCGAAAAGTATGTAGGAAGTATATTATTGGTTTAAATAAAATAAAAACTACAACTTTGCGCTGTAAATAGATTCTTAAGATTAGCAGTGTTCTGACAGTCGAGTTTGTCCTGAGTTTGACTTTAACCTGCACATCGTTTGACTAAAAACCATACATAATCTCCCATCATTGCAGTATCTTCTCGGTATTTTCTTTCCAGTTTTGCGATATCATGAAATCTCTCTCGTTTCTCGCTGACATCACCAAAGTTTTCGGGCAAAAAATCAAGCTGAGAGTGCAAAAAATGAACCATTAAGGACATGCAACAACTCATTTTCTTGAAGTTTCCAATAACCTTGGCTACCACCTGTTTTTAATTAGGATCCTTGTGATTTCCTGAAAATCTACGAACTAATCAAGAAGTGCACGCACCAAGCTTTTTTTCTACTTTTATCATCGCTGTTTCTAATTTCTTCGACTTCAACATTCGTTTACTTTGGTCCTAGCAAAAATGCTACTCATGATATTAGCCTCCAATAGCTTTGGAAACATAAGAATTTCTTGAAAAGCTTCGTCTCCAATATTTAAGGCTTTTACAAACTATTTTATCAATCCGAGTTTGATATGAAGTGTGTAATAAGACTTAATTGGAACTACTAAAAGCTGTTTGAAAGCATTTAATATTTCTGTATGCAGTTCCACTTTTGGTGGTCAATGTACTTTCTTGTAATAATCATAAGATGATACGCCAAAGGAATATGAATACTTTGTGTATCCCCCTTACGAGCCAAGCAAGAAGGTAAGCATATTGGCATTACCACACACATCCCACTTGAATTCAGAGCAATTTATTTTGTCCAGAAGTTCATTGACGATATAGTAATTTTCTTTCTGCTGTATGAAGTGTCCAAGACGCTAAGAAAGATATTTAATTCCATTGTCGAGCAGTACTGCTTTGACACTTCGTGTTGAGTTATCTATAAACAGTTGCCGTTCTGCAGGATCACGCTTGAGTCCAATAGCAGTAAACAAACCAATCACATCTTGACAATAACACAAATCATTAATATTCTCATAGTAAATGTCAAATTTTTCATGTCGTTTCCGGTACACAGATTTATGTCGTGCAGCTTCCCTCAGCAGATTTCATTTCTTCAGTCTTTATGAAAGAAGTTCAACTCCTGACTTAGTAAGACACAAATCCATGATGAAATCATGTAGCCCACTATGATTTGGAGAGTAAGGCTCCGCAGTCGTTCTTGGTACGAAAGCTTCCTGCATTTCGTTGCTGCTGCTGCTGCTACTTGCTGACTCTTCAAATGAAATATCTATTGTATCTTGTATAATTTGTCATAGTCACCCATGGGCATTCCGTAATAGATTCTGTACGCTATCCACAATTTGACACTTTTCACGATCTTTTCCAATAGCTGCTGTATTCCAATATAAAAACCACACACAGCAAAATGAATCCAGGGAGTTTTTACATTCTCTAGTAGCCACTCTGAAAATAGTAGAACTTAAAAATTGTTGTGTTAGAGAAAATTAAACATACATTTAGTAAAGGAACATTAGAACAATACCGAATCTACAATAACATTGGAAACCATATTTTTTAATGGTTGATGATGCAGCAAAAATCATTGCATTTATGAAATGAGCAGAAAAAATGCATTAATGAACAATAAAAAATACAATAAAACATTTATTTTTAAATTGTTACGTTGTGCAATCATTGTCAACTTTGAAGTAAAAAGCTTAATTAAGTTGATTCAATAACAACGACGTTCGCTTCGTACTAATACTAAAATGGCTGACGCTCTATGTGATGAGAAACCCCTCCAGAGCGAGAGACCTGGTAATCCACACCTTCTGTGGACATTGTATTCTTCTCGCGTACAACAACTGTTACACTACACGCTAGAAATACTGAAATGTACTTTTAAAACTACATGTTCTAAAAATGTACAAATGAACTAAAAGTGATGAAATGTATACCTAAACGTATTGAAATGTACTTTTGTGGATGTAATTAGAAAGCCTGATATATTTGCTAAAGATCAGAACATGATGATATTATATATTTCAGACATCATCTAACATATAACAGTGCAATTATAACCTAAAAAAAATGATTTCAGAAGAAGCTTCATCTAAACCTTACCTGTTGGCGTTTAGTAGAGCAGAATAGGAAAAAAATACTCAGCCAAACAATGTGTGCTTCTACATCAAGAATAAAGAAGGTAGAAGAGCAGAGCGAACTTCAGGGAAACAAAATGCAGGAGCTAAAACTCAAAGTTTTCAGAACATTTTTATAATCGTAACGGAAGATCAGAATAGAAATTTTGAATTAAGAAACTTGTTAATCTTTTCTAGTTATTACCAATACAGATACTAACTGACAGGCTAACTCAGTAGTTTGTTAGTTTGGAACTATTATATTACTATTGAAGTTACTGCTGTTACATAACCGAGTTACATGGTTTGTTATTGTGCAGTTGGAGGGCACGACGACCAGTTGGGAATTACTGTTGTGGTAAGAAAGATAAAAAAAAGGGTTGGGGTATGTTAATCATAGTAGAAATAGAAAAGGAAGAGTTACAATCGTCGAAGCAGCAGTAGAGAGCACATAAGCAAGAAATTATAGGCTATAAATAAAAACATCGGGACACATTAATAAAATGGTTCACATTAAAATAAAGGAGCACATTAATAACACGGTGCACATTAAAATAAAGAAGCACAATATAACGGATCACATTAAAATAAAGGAGCGCATTAATAAAACGGAGCCCATCAATAAAACGGAGCCCATCAACAAAACGGAGCCCATTAACAAAACGGAGCCCATTAACAAAACGGAGCCCATTAACAAAACGGAGCCCATTAACAAAACGGAGCCCATTAACAAAACGGAGCCCATTAATAAAAGAGAGCACGTTAGATAACGCTTATCAGAATTTGTATGTAAGCTGTGGAAGGAAGCGTGGTGGTGTTCTCAGATGAACTTCTAGAAAATGAACAGCTCATTTGAAGTCATTATGAAAATGTTCAAGCATCGAGTCAATTTGCACGCCAATTACATTTAATTTGTTCCTATATTCAATATCCTAAAAAGGAAAATTTCCTTGAAATCTGAAATTTGATGCAATTTCATCAAATTTGATGAAAACGCTAAAATTCATTTGATGAATTGCTAAAAACGTATAATTTCTAGTCATACAATAATTTAAATACGACTAATTTTTCATCCTCGCTTGCTGTTACTTCACAGACGCAGTTAACTCGTCTCTATCTAAACTTGTAGGAAGAATAATTGAAAAATGAATTCGTAAATTTTAGGAGACTCCATCGACGACTATTAAACTACGTTGTATTTTTTCACGCATTTCAGAAAAAAATAGAATTAATTATGCCAGAATCTTTTGCCCGTTGCACATACAGAAACTTCTTCAAAAAACTTCATGCAAGACAGTTTTTCAGAAGAAGACATTGATGGCTTAACCCTGTTAGTTGATGTTAATTGATGTTAACTGATGCATGGCTTAACCCTGTTAATTGATGTTAACTGATGAATGGCTTAACCCTGTTAATTGATGTTAACTGATGTATGGCTTAAACCTGTTAACTGATGTTAACTGAGGATTTCTTATCAATCATTGATGTTAAAAAATACCACAGGCGTCAGTAATAGAATGCAGAAAATGTTCAACTGGAAAATATACATACAACATATTAGTTATGTATGTAATAAATATGTACATATGTATAGGAAATTTTATATATGCATATATATTTGCATAATAAAACGAGAAATACGAATAGAAAGATATTTAAGGAGGCCAATGCTTGATTTAGCTCGGTTTCGTCGTCCTACACATACTGTACAGGGAAATTATTTTGTCTCTAACAAACGGCAACCACTTTGTTTTAAGCCTCTTTGACTAAGACCCTCTATTCTAAAACATCTTTTTATGCCCTCTTTGTTTAAGACCCTCTTTAATTGTGACCTTTGTTTTAGACCCTTTTTAGACCCTCTGTTTTAGACCGTCTTCGTTTTAGACCATTCTGGTTCAGACCTCTTCGTTCTTAGTTCTTTAAATATGCCCCTCTTTTTAGTTTTTCACATGACCCCCTTCTATTTAGTTTTTCATAAAAGTCCTACCTGTTTAGTTCTTCATATAAGACCTCTCTGTTTAGTTCTTTATATATAAACCCCCTCTATTTAGTTCTTCACATGAGCCTCCTATTTTTGTTTTCACGGGGTCGAAAAAATATTTTATTAGAAGAAATTTTGCAACAAATGGGTTACTGTGAAATAAGAAGCTACAAAATATTTGTAGTGGCAGTACACGAAAGTTTTCTGCTATTGAATGCATGTTATCCAACGCCAATACAAAGG
>VCRD01000567.1:243995-255644 GCA_006783055.1 Trinorchestia longiramus
CTGAGCCAAGTAACAGGCTGAGCCAAGTAACAGGCTGAGCCAAGTAACAGGCTGAGCCAAGTAACAAGCTGAGCGAAGTAACAGCGTCCAAACAACCGCTTGACTAAAATGATGTTGCCAATGCGTTCGTAGTTCTGAGTTCTATGACCTGCTTGCGTAGGATTCATGTTTGTAAGAACGCATTTAAGTACATTTTACCTGTGTTGAACCAAAGAAAATTATCTACTAGGAGTCTTTTTGAAATTTTTAATTAGAATAGAATAAGACAAAAAAACGAGCCGTTCGGTCCATTCTTAGGTTGATACCCAAGTCCCAGGCCGTGGGTACCCAAGTCCCAGGCCGTGGATACCCAAGTCCCAGGCCGTGGATACCCAAGTCCCAGGCCGTGGATACCCAAGTCTCATGTCGTAATACCCAAGTCCCAGGCCGTACAAATGAGACCTGAACTTGCAATCCAAGATGAGGTCCGTCAATATTAAACATATGATTGAGCAAAATAACATCTCTGGGGTGTTGGGATGCTTTAAAAGTTGTTTACTATGTACAAGTCGGTGTTACATACGGACCGGGTGTATTGCGCACCGTTAAGGTTAGGTCAAGGCACAGCAAATGAACAAATACATACAGAGGATGGTTGAAGGGTCATGTACATAGATACGAGTATATCCCCAGTCGAGGAGAAAACACGTACTTGCAGCTCTCCAATGTAATGAACAGAATCTTTATAAAAAGCTGGGAGCCAGGGCGCACAGAGGGCTACCCGCTACCGCGGGGGCGCCGCCTTCTAGAGCCCAGAACTAAGCGAGGACGGAACTCTGTGTGGGGAACGGGGGGGACAAGCTCATCAACAAGCAAGGGGGCGTCAGCGCCAGAACATCAGTTAGGTTCAGTCGAACTGGTCGAATCCAGCGTACGTCATTCGATCAAATGTATGAAAAATGTGAATAGGTAACTGTTTTAGCTGAGTATTTATGTATGTGGTTTTGAATGTCCAGGTTTGAAAGATTATTGCACGTATTTGCTCTGTTTGGTATTTATTGTGCTAAAAATTTTAGGAATATTCCAAGCAATTAGAGTAAAGTAAATCCAAAGCAGTGTCAAGGAGAACCTTTCTTCAAACAAGGAAATGGCGACTGACAGTTGAGAAGGTAGCGGACAGTTAAGAAGATAACTGACAATTAAGATAACTGACAGTTAAGAATATAAACGAGAGTCAAAAAGATAACTGACACGAAGATATCCAAATCAAACAAATAACTGACAGTCAAGAAGATACTTCCGTGCGCTTACTAACGACAAAAAGAGGTTCTTTTTAAAAAATGACGAAGATTGAACGTCCCAATCAATATTTGATGTCACAGTCTCAGGAAAAAATCAGAGCCAAGAATGAATACAATTTCTCGGTCAAAAAATTAAGTAAGTCGCCTGGTATACATCGGGTCTTTGTACTTTTATATTTTTGTGTTATGGAAAAAGCGAGTCGAAGCACAGCAGCCCATCAAGACAAAACTGCTATTAGTTTAATCCCACACTTGTAGAATGAAAATGATCTAAGAAATAATTGATGAAGTATCCAAACTTGACAACGCAATCATTGTCTGAGAAGTATGATCACTGCTCGACTCTTGAAACGATCATTGTTTGAAGAGTCGCAAATCGTTCCCGGTTGACAACACAATCATTGTGTGCACAGTTTGACAGAACAAACATTTCGGTTACTGGTTTCATTGTTTCAAAACTGGACGTAAAATAATTTCGAAAAAGGCGAAAGAACGCCAGCTCTCGTTAAATACCATCAGGATGTGACTTTTGACTATTTCTGATTAGTATTTTGCGACTTATTTCGTTTAGATTGTTCAATTCAGACATTACGTATTGCTACAATTGCTATCAGACTCTGTGGTACATAATTAATTTCAATGCACGGTACACAGTTATTGTTTGACTGCACTGCACGGGACACAGTTATTGTTTGACTGCACTGCACGGGACACAGTTATTGTTTGACTGCACTGCACGGGACACAGTTATTGTTTGAATGCACTGCACGGGACACAGTCGCACGTACAGTACTGACAAATGTACAATACTAGGAGATGTGATGGCATAACTAGGAGATGTGATGGCATAACTAGGAGATGTGATGGCATAACTAGGAGAAGTGATAGCATAACTAGGAGATGTGACGTCACAACTAGGAGAGGTGATGCCACAACTAAGTAGGAGATGTGATGTCAAAACTAGGAGATGTGATGTCACAACTAGGAAATGTGATGGCATAACTAGGAGATGTGATGTTACAGCTAGGAGATGTGATAGCATAACTAGGAGATGTGATGGCATAACTAGGAAATGTGATATCATAACTAGGAGATGTAACGTCAGATTGCATAAGAGAAAAAAAGTAATAGAGAATTTGAGAGAATTTTCTTTGTGGTCTGAATCTTTGGAGTCGAGTAGCAGAAGACACGTCGCTTTAATAGTCAACCTGGTCATCAGATTTCATTAGTTCTTCAGTGTCACAGAAAATAAATAAGAAACAGCAATAAACTTCGACATGAATCAGGGTCATGAATGGTAATTCCTATGCACAACATCACAAAATTAAGCTACAATGCAAATGAAAAAAAAATTCAAGAAATTGAGCGTCAGAAATATCAAGTTGATGTCGAAAAAAATAGTAAAAATAAAGGAAATCTTAGCCTACAAATAATGGGGATCGAACAAACAGGAGAAGCAAGAAAATTAAAAACTGTAATAACAGAAATGAGAATTAAAAACATTTATACTGACCTAATTTAATAAATAAGACTAATTATAATAATGGCAAATAATTGTGCAGCATTGAAATGACAGCCAAGAGAAGAGAAAGAGCTCAAATCAGTTCGTCATCGCTTCATATACAGGGTCACCTAAAAATAAGTGAACCGAAATATTTATATTTATTGGTATCTAGAATACTAACAACGTGAATAAAATAGCTGCTGTTTCTTATTACATACTTGAATCAAATATAAATCTATCTCATGCATACAATTGATATTCTAAATACCAATTTATAATATTAAAATTTCGGTTAGCTTATTTTGGGGTGACCCTGCGTAGAGCTCTTACCCTATGGGGACCAGGTGGCACATACTGTGTGTAGGATACACTTTTTTCTCCCACTTACTGTGTGTAGGATACACTTCCTTCTCCCACTTACTGTAAGTAGAATACACTTCCATCTCCCAGTTACTCTAAGTAGGATACTTTTCCTTTTCCCACTTACTGTAAGTAGGATACACTTCCTTCTCCCAGTTACTGTAAGTAGGATACACTTCCTTCTCCCACTTACTGTAAGTAGGATACACTTCCTTCTCCTGACACCGCTGTCCCTTGTAGCCCTCCACGCACCTGAAGGGGACAAATAAAGGGATACACCAGGGCAGAACTGGCAGCAAGTCCAGTTATAAAAAGATACTAATAAATAATATGCACTCTATAATATGTAATAATATGTAGGCATATTATGGCTCTCTATATGATCCATATGTTATAACTCCGTATGTGATACACATGTATAATATGTACGAGAGCTGTTTTTTTCAACCTTCGATGGGCTATAAAATAAAGCAAATCGACATAGCAAAATATTTTCTATTTGAAAAGTACTGCAGGGTTTAACTTAATTCTTTACATGATTGTCAAAACGGTTGAGGAATTTGTCATATCGTGACACAAGTTTCTCGATGCCTTCTTCAAAATACAGGGTGTCTCAAAAAAATGTACTCACCCTTTAATCGTTGCTAACACGCTGTCTTCTTTGTGTTGCAGGTGTGAGGTTCGAACCTTTGCGAACATGATTAAATGTAATTAAAGAATCATGTTCGCAAAGATTCGAACCTCACACCTGCAACACAAAGAAGACAGCATGTTAGCAACGGTTAAAAGGTGAGTACATTTTTTTGAGACACCCTGTATTTTGAAGAAGGCATCGAGAAACTTGTGTCACGATATGACAAATTTCTCAACCGTTTTGACAATCATGTAAAGAATTAAGTTAAACCCTGCAGTACTTTTTTTTTGCAGTTAGCCGCTAGTGAGGAGAGATGTCTTGACGGGCACAACGGGCCCAGACCCAACGGGTACACAGCTTCCGGTATCCAAAGTCTTTTACGATTGTGTATTAAGCGGACGTTAAAGTGTGTAGAAATTCTTCTTAAAGGTCACTGATTGTAAACCTTCGTTTGGTGTTGACCACCTGATCAACACGCTGAACGAAGCCTACAGTAGTGACAGAATTGCGCCCGTGTTCACCTGTACTGTGTTATCTATAATGTGATATATCGCGAGAAGTGAATTTAAATTTAAAATTTATAAAAGCACCCTTCGTAAGGAAAAAGGAGTTGATGACCCCGCACCTGTTCCATAAATCTACAAGCCTTGCCTTCATTCACGACCGAAACGTAGAGCAACGTCAGCAGAAAACTGATGCCGGGTTAACGGAACTCGTATCCGGGGCAATGGAGGTCTTACGTCTGAACTTCATCTTATCTTTCCTAACTCTCACTGTCTGCTCACTATTGCGTTCATCGTATGTATCTCCGATGAAAAACTGCAATTCAAATTGTAAAATAGCAACTAACATCTAACGCACGAAAGAGAGTCGGAAAATTTTCTCAGGTTAACAAAAAAACTTACTGGCACACCAACTCGCCGACGAATTTGAAGAACATGCACGTGCCACCGTTGAGACAAAAGGAGTCGTACGGGCACGGGTAAACCAGTCCAGGATCAAGTGCTGAAATGAGTGAAAAATGTTTAACTGTGGCGCGTAAAAATACAATTATTGACTTTTGGTGTGTCACCTGTACTATGACTAACCTCTCGAACACTGCAGTTAGCGCAAACATATTAATTGTAGCATACCGATGAAATAAGAAACTGTTCTTGGGATTTAACTATTTGATTAACGTCAGTATGACCAGTTACATTCGTTGTGGAGTTTTTGAATGATTTTTTTATTCACGAACAACACCTCATATCATGTAGAAAAGTTCATAAGAAAGGTGAGTTCATGGCATCAATAATCAACCCAATAATCTTAATATTAAATATCATTAACAAAATATTATGGTGAAGTTTATGAAATATTAGAAATCATTTCGCTGGATATCCATATCAACTGTGACAATGTACGCCCCTAATGACTACTGTATCAGTAACATTCCACAGTGAACGTCATAGCTAGCGTGACTTAGTTTGTTCACCTAAGCAATAAATAGACCATATCATTTCTGTAGTTTGAGTTTGAAGAACTTTACATCCAAGGGGAGTCAGTCCATCGGACGCTCAAAATATTTACGATATTAATGCTCTTTTACCTATAGTCGCCTCGACCATGAAAGAGTCCTATGAAGTTTTACAATATACAGTACATGATATGACGCATCGCATGCCACAAGGGCGAAGATGCCAAAAACAAGTTTTAAGTAATTGCCATATAAGGTCGGAAAAATGGAAATTCTGATGACATAATTGATTATATGCATTCTTGTCCTCATTTTGTAGGCAAGGTCTGGTCATCAAGCTCAACTGGGAGATTTTCGTACCATAGAAAACGTATTTTTTAGCTGGTGGCGTCTTCGCCCTTGAGTTCATTCATATTATGATGAATAAAAATTTATCATAGGACATCATGAATAGGACAAAACTTGGAAAACCTGAAAGAAGGAGTTATCGAATCAGTCAAATATTTTCGTATTTCATGAGAACATACAAGTCTAAGCTGCACGTTGTTCAAGCATGCGTAATTTTTTTGACTGAGCAATACAAATAGATGTAAGCTAGTTTTTGCACAGATAACAATCATTTTAATTAACCTTTATTGCGCATTTTTCAAGCTTGCTTCCATAGAGCAAATAAAATTTTATTGTTCGGTGAAGCAAAACTACTGAGCTTAACTTTAATACAGTCCATTTTCACAACATCGACCATATAACTTTGATTCACGTGTTCTCGTACAGTTCATTCATACTGCAAACATGAAGCCAAGGAATTTCAGCATCATTACTCACGTGGAATGACACTGAGTTGCACCTGTTGTTCGGCTGTGCCTTTTTTAGAAGTGGCCACACATTTGTAGACGCCAGCGTGATCCTCCTCCACTACTCCTATGCTCAGGCTCGACACAATCCTCCGGGTTCCTCGCGAGGATTTGCCTCCTCCCCTTCTGTTGGCAAGAAAACGTCCGCCCAAAGGGCGTCTAGCACGCATACTCTGCGGAGGGTGGTGACTGGATGATGAATTATTTCTAAATAAAGGTTGACCGTCATTTCGTCGTCCCGTCTGCCGGTTACGATGTCTTGTTCGGTTTAGGGCAGGTGGGTGTGGACCAGCATTTTGGTGGTTCAAGGTAGGTCGACCAGGAAGGCTTGGTCTTCTTAGAGGCGTGCCTCTGGGTCTTGGCCCCGGCATACCGCTAGCTACATCCATAGTTTCGTTCAGTAAAATTGATGGTGTAGCTAATGAATTGCCGCCTGTACGGCTGACTTGGAATGATCTAGGATGATCATCGTCATGAACATCTACAGGGACATTGAGAATTTCTTCGCGGTTTTCCTGCGCTTCTCGTTGCAGATGGTGACGTATTTTCAAATGATTAAGAGGCTTAGACTGAGGGTGCTGGTGGTCATTATGATGGTGGGGAGCATCATGGTCATTATCTTCAGGATATGATCTGTGTTGGAGATCTCTTTGAGGAGGTCGGATTCGTGTACGTGGGTTATGAAGTCTCGGTGTTTCGTCAGCTCGTATGTGGTTTTCAAGGGAGTTTTCGGAATCCGAATACAGAACGTCATTGGTGCCTGACGGGCTTCTGTCGGGTCAAAGTATATTGAAGGGCAGTTCAGTTGAAATAATATAAAGTTGTTCGTTGTTTCGTTATGCCAACAACACGCATGGGAAATTTCATGAAAATTGTTATGGCAGTTTAATTCCGGCAGGAGTTGTGAAATGATTGATTATCCGAACAAAAGTTTACACAAGCAATAGGTAAATATGATACATAAGTAAAAATGATAGATGAATATATGTAAACATGAGGTTTATCGCAATGTAAATAGTCAAGATAGATGTCGAAGATTTTTTCATTAAAGAAAGGGATCCAAGAAATTTGTAATTTTGATTTTTGACAACACAAAAATAAATATTTTCGAGATAAAATGAAATCGATTAGACTTAAAATAATTTTATGTTTGTAATAAATATTGAAGTTCACACAAAAAAGGACGGATGAACGATGAAGAACAGAAAAACACAAGATTCCAAGCATGTTGAAAAATTAAATAAGTTGGAGTAAAGTCAAGTACATAAATGAAGGGTTGTTTGATAAACCGTATGAATAAAAAACAATATTTGATATTGTGAGTGCGATACCGATGCATTTAATGACAATGAGTTAATTTAAATATAGAAGACATTGATGCAACAATGGGACATTGAGGAGACATTCATGAAAACATTGGGGAGGCGTTGATGCAAACATTGGGGGAGGCGTTGATGCAAACATTGGGGAGGCGTTGATGCAAACATTGGGGAGGCGTTGATGCAAACATTGGGGGAGGCGGAAGTCCAATTTGAGGTTCACACGAAGATCATCACACGGCGGGAGAAAAAAAAACAAAAAAAACGTTAACGCAATGATCAAAATTTAGTATGAACATCTAATTCAATAAACAAGACTTCAACCAAAAACTATGAACAAGTTAGCAGAAATGTCGAATCGTCTGAATGTGAATCATGAATTCTTGATTAAATATGGTACGTAAAAAGCAGGCTTGAAAATAAAAACACAGTTTTACGTGTTAAGATAAGTTTGAACTCCTTTAAAAAGAAGAGAGGAAATTTAATGAACACATCAAGACAGAAAAAAGTAGACAAGAGACTTATGAACTTAGGACAAATGTAAAGTGAAAGAAGGTCATAGCGTAATAAGTTTTGCTTGAAGTTGGGAGGCCTTACAATATTCTCGACAAAATCTCAGTAATGTTCCTATAAAACAAATGAGTTAACATGACTGAAAATTCAACTTTGATTGCAATCTTAAGGCTTATTGTTTTCAATGAATTTATTGTTAAAAGGCAATGTCATTGTTACGTAGTCGCAAATGCATTATATTAAAGCACATTTACTTTTGAATAGTCAAGATAATTTTTTCCAATGAACAAAGTTAGAAATTCAGTTGTTTTTTACAGTCTCGTTCTAACACCACTACAGCTTTACGTGTCTACTGATGCAATCACACGTTACTATACCTTCAATAAAATGTAACAGTATAAATGTCATTAAATATAACAATCATCCGCTTGATAAACGTTTCAGAATCAAACAACATATAGAGGTCCTAGAGTATAATTGTAAATATAATTCAGTCAAATTATAGAAGTAATTTAGTATGTTCTACAAACAGCTCATCTCTGTTAAAAAAAGAAAACAGAACAGAAAATTGAAGGACCAAGTCTCACCGATTTTTATTCTTTTTCCGTTTCTTCTGTCTTCGTTTTTTGACGGTCGAACGACTCCCAAGGGAGTCTCGAGGCTCCCGAATTTCTCCTTCAGTCTTGAGGCTGAGCAAATTCCTAAATGCTCCCCGACTCGAGAGGTAGCTTTCCCCGATATCGTTCCCCAAGGAACCGCTGGAGCGATGCGATAAACGAGCTCCTCTTCCAAAACTCCTTAATCTCAGAGACCGGAGTACTGAATCCTGTCGGATAACAGACAATTCTCGGGAGCCTTCTGTTTTGTTTTCGTTTCGAGCAACTGGGCCGAAAAAAGAGTTCTTCGAATGTCGCTGTCGAGTTTCGTGATGTACACGAGGGCTGTCCCTGTGGAGAACGGGGCGGGACTCCAAGTTGTCGCTGTCGCTGAACAACATCTGGCTGTCACCCGAGGTTGGTGAAACGTTTGCATTGCGTTTTTCTCTAGAAATTTCATCTTGATCTTCATAATCATCAACGTTTTGTGCTCTATGATGATGTCGTCGATGTTTCTGTCTGTACCACTGCCGCCATCGGGCTCTGTGTCTCCATCGCTGAGAAGGACGGTCATCAGCAATGCGTCCGTTCTGCACGACCGAACCGACTTCTGGTTCTGGAGTAGGTCTTTGGAAATGATTGTGCAGTCCACTTTGTCGCCTTCGCCTGCGTCGTCGTCGCCTGCGTATTCTGCAGGTAGTTATGATCTGAGGTTACGACGTGCAAGAAACAGAAAGTGCAGTTCTAGAATCAGAAGACAGTTCAGAAAAGAGAAGATGACATTCTGGAATACCATAATTTGTATTGTTAGGAATCAGACATTTAAGAACCTGTGCAAACCTTGAAGGTATGGGAAGCAGGTGAATCTACACTTCACGTCCATGAAATAAATTATGGCGAAAATAAAGGAAATTTGAAATGAAGTTTAAGAACGACGGCACATGATATATACATTTATAAAAAAATCTTGAGAATCTATTATCCTAAAAGAATACTTGTTCTACATTTTTCTGATGAAACACGAGAATATATTTGTGCATATAAGTAAACATGAGAAGTGTTAGTCGAATTTCCGAAGTATGCAAGACTTCACAGTTGAAAATCACCGGGACAATACATAAAGAAACACACCAATACAAGGAAATTTTCAGTATACGAACGAATGTCGAACGATCGCGCACGCATGTTAGGCATAAATAGATAATAAATAGTCATTTATCTGACATAAACTTTTATCACTAACGTTACCGCAGCAAAACATAAATTAGAAGAGTTTACAGGAGATATGAACGTTTTGCACCCGAGAAGCCAAAATTAGAACAGATGGAGAAGCTAATATCGCACCTTGAAGTGCAAAATATTCCTTTTCTGGAGAACAGCTGCCAATTTTGCCAGATGGAGGAGCTAATATCACACATTGATGAGCAACA
This sequence comes from Trinorchestia longiramus, assembly GCA_006783055.1. Classification (NCBI taxonomy): domain Eukaryota; kingdom Metazoa; phylum Arthropoda; class Malacostraca; order Amphipoda; family Talitridae; genus Trinorchestia; species Trinorchestia longiramus. The sequence continues at coordinate 253,942 of VCRD01000567.1, forward strand.
AATTTCCTTTCAGCGGAGGAGTTACAAATTTCGTCAGATGGAAAAGCTAATATCACACCTTGATGAGCAAAATATTCCCTTTCTTGAGAACAGTTGCATACCTCACCAGATGGGACAGATAATCCCACACCATGAGATGTAGCTATCACCTCTCGGAACAGCAGCTCTGCGTTACACCAGATGGAGGAGCTAATATCGCACCTTTAGGTGCAAAACGAAGCAGCTCATTGTGGCAGGTAATTACTTAGGCAGGTATTAACAGCTATGGCCACGGCCGTTGGGACGCCGTACTCACCATCTGGTTCTGGACTCACTTTCACCGCTCCTGTGCCCATCGCGTTCTAAAAACGGATGCCAAGTCAGGGGTCAAGATCTGCATGAGGACAGGCAGCGTACATGCTGGCTGAAACAAGCTAGTAGGACCTGGTGGGTCCTGCGGAGGAGAGTCTAGTGCGGTCACGGTTGTAACTAGTGTGCCTAGTTCAGATGCGGCAGCAAATAGTGAGCCTAGTTCAGATGCAGCTGTAACTAGTATGACCAGTTCAGCTGCAATTGAACGTGCCAACCCACACACCCACGCATGTGCCCACCCACGTGCCCACCCACATCCCAACCCACGTGCCCACCAGTGCAAAAAAATGCAACGTTAAATTCGCATATGTCATATCTAGGCTCATACATAAATTTCAGTGATAAATAATCGCTTCTATAGTTGCCAGCAGGAGCTGAGAATCTAAATATTACACCTCAGTGTCGGGATAGGAATCTTTTCAAGAGAGCGAAAAGAAACTCAAATGTTTAGAGATATTGAAAAGAAAAGTAGTGAATATTTAAAAAAACAAGAGAAGTAGGCCCAACAATATGTAGCACAATGGAGACATGTGTACAATTTTTGCAACATACAATTTAAAATTCCACAAAAAAAATACGGGCATATCTGTGTGACGTCTACATCAACGTACATGTGGAAAAAAGAACACTGTGCAGGTGGTAAAAAATGTAATTTAAATTTTCTGGCATTAAGCAAAAGAAATTTGTGCTCAGAAAACATAGCTAGGGGTTAAAAAAGAAAGCCGCGGAATCTAAAAACATATTTCAACAGATGAAAAAAAGACAAACTTCTTACGAAAATGACCACAGTCTACAGTTCAATTTAACACGTTGACTCCGAAGTGGTACGTATGTGGGCCACTTAGGTTAGGTTCTGTAAATTTTACAGTGCCTTCACAAAGTACAAAGTGAAGATTTACACCAGCCAGGCAATCGAAGGCAACTTGTTAACCTACAGATCAACAGGGAAATTGTACAGATCCTAGGTAAATTGTCAACATACATTAGTGAATGATCGAATTCTGCTTATAAATATATAACCCTAAACAAATACCCAGGACAAAGACATGCTTTAGTGTGAAATACTCCAAACCAAAATTATAAACCTCTAAACAAATACTCAGGACAAAGAAATGCTTAAATGGGAAATACTCCAAACCAAAAATATGAACCCCCTAAACAAATATCCGAACCGAAAACTCCCTCAACCAGAAAGAAACAAAGCTAAAGCAAGAAACAGGAGTACAGAACCATGAAGTCCACCTGACCAAGAGGCTGCTGGAGAAACTACATGGTCAGTTAATTAAGAAAATCCTTGGATATGATGGTGCTGTACGCCCTCTAATCCGTTGTGAGACGGAGCGCGCAGTCCT
>VCRD01000568.1:0-60217 GCA_006783055.1 Trinorchestia longiramus
AACTTGCGCCCGTGGGTTAAACCTAACTTGCGCCCGTGGGTTAAACCTAACATCACCAGCTTGGTCGACTGGTGAGCGAATATGCTTGCGAGCGGGAAGACCCGGGTTCGAATCCCGCTGCCGACATGGTTGACGCAGCTGGAAATACGACATGGGACTTGGGTAAAACAACCGAATAATTATCGAAGTAATTATCCGACTCAAGAATGGGCCAGAAGGTTCGTTCCTATAGCCTCATTCTATTCTACGTTTTGTTTTTCGGCCGAATTACTGAATTCCAAGATTTTTTTGGCTAAAATGCAAGCAGAAATTTCTGTAGTTCATATTCGTATTATTGATCAATTATAAATCATTCGTATAAATAATAGTACATAAAAGCATAAAGGAAATTTAGAGATTTTGTTCGTACAAAGCCCCCCAAAATGTGACAAAATTGAAAAACATAACAAGTATACAAAACTAACGAGTAATCTCGGTTGTAAATTCAGACCGGGTTACGTACGAATATATAGTTAAAATATTTCATATATTGAGAATCAACTACAGTAACATTCCTCGCGTTTAGCAATGTAATACATGTTTGTCACACTACGACAGAGTCGTGAGCTAGCAGATTTATTCACAAAATAAAAGAAACATCAAGATTCAGTCATCAACTTTTATCAGCTTACCAGTTAATGCCCTCGGTCTTAAATCCTTGATACACAGTGAGGTAATTTATGTCCTTTTTCAAACAATACAATGATGGCGCACAATGCTGTTATTAAACTAGTCAGCCAACACGTTTTTTACAGAGTTTTTTCGTTTGATTTGCCAGTGGACGCGGGCTTTGCAAAGGTGTTTCCACATCGAAAGGGAAGAATGCTAAGAACAGAAAAACTGGCGTATTTTATTGTATTTCTATGGCTGTGGTATCCACAATACAATGCTTACAATACATGTATGCCTGTTCCATTGAGAAGTCAATACTTAGCCTAAGATAAACACTTTATTTCAGCTCTTTAGTTATGCCTCGTTTCCAATTAATTCCCCTATTTAAGTCAGCAGTCAGGTGGCACACTGAATATATAAATACATATTGGATTTTATTATGTGTAGATTACCAGTTTAGCCACCGCAGCCACAATAAACGGAGGCATACCTTAAAACGATTAGGACAAATCTTAGTGTTTTTTTTGGTTTATATTTTCGAGATGAAAAAAGCCTGCGTCCGATTACAAATGACTAATCATGATGAATCATCGGTCAATCAAGAAAAATCTCAATTAATTGAAATCCAAATTAGGGCCAAAATTTATTAAAATCGTGCAATGTCAGCTGCAATAGTTCCTTATAATCTACACATATAATCGACTATGCGTCTCCATATTGCTGTATCTGTGTGTATCCGTCCCATTAATTCCTATCTATTACTGAAGAAAAATTATTGAACCGAAATCAAAACGGATATGCATAATAACAAGCATTGTATTGTGGATACCAAAAGCACCGGATTACTATGAAATACGCCATTTGTTCCGTTATTAGCATTCTTCTCTTACACGGCCATGTTATCGTTAGGTAAGATAGAAAATGAAATTTCTGTATCTATTCAAGAAAAATATTCTAATTCTGATGGTACCACAGGTAAAATTGAAAAATGTTTTTTTCATAGATCCTTACTTTTCTTATTTTTGAATAAAGAAATTTTAACGGGTACTATCTGGGCCACGTTATCGTTAGATAAGATGTACAATGGAAGTCCTGCATATATTAATGAAAAGTACTCTTAAAACAATAATTCGTCGTAAATCTTCAATACATTTATCTTTATAATAATTTCAAATTAGTCGAATCTAAATCGTGGAATTTCCACGGGAACTGGCTAGTACAATTAATAACACGTAAAAATTAAACTGCGTAAACGTGAAGTCCGTGGTTTATCTACAAAAGGTTGAAAAATGTTCGAATCCTTTATATAATGCTAATAAAACTTCTCCAATACCCACAATTTTTTATAAATATACATTTTTTATAATTGAACTCACATTCCAGTTCGAAGACGCGTGACTCCGGGCTTTGCATGGCTGTCGGAATCCATGCTCCACTAGTGAATCACCGTTGACTCTCAAAAAATACTCAAGCTTAACCCAATTCAAACTTATTGCAGAGGTGTTATTCGATGGGAACTTATTATCAAAGAAATAGCTGCCAACAGACGCTTGCAAGGAGCGGTGCTACACACGTTCACTCGTCACGACAGTTCAGCCAACAATGGCAGGTATGGTACTCCACCTACATGAGCACGCGGCAACCACCTGCTGAAAATCCCCGTATCGCGATTACATGGGCGCAATTACTTCTAAACCTCGAATTTACGCAGCACAAACTTATAGCTCAGTTAATTGAGGAGACTAATTTCGACCCACATACCTTATTCCAGTTCGAACCTCGGTTGAGTACAGAAGAATTCAAATAAGATGGAGATGTTAAGGAAGAAATGGCGGGTACATTAGCTATATGTAGAGGCATCCCCCGGAGCTTCCTGACCTGCATGCGGGGAACTCCCTTCCTCTATATTTATGCGGCTCTAGTTCTATTCCGTCTGACATGGGTGCAGTTTTCTCCATTGACACGTTGCCTCCGATTGCCTGGCCGGTGTAAATCTTCACTTTGTACATATTATTACTATAAGGCTTTAAAATTTACAGAACCTAACCTAAGTGGCCCACATACATACCACTGAGGTTAGGTTCTGTAATTTTTTCAGATCCTTGTAGTGACTATGCGTACAAAGTGAAGTTTTACACCAATCAGGCAATCAGAGGCAACGTGTTAAGTGAACTAGCATTAAACTTCGAATAGTGTATGGTTGAAATGGTTGTGTGCAGAAAAGACTCCAATTTTTAGACAGTGATTCAATGGTAAGTTCACGATCACTATAGTTCATAAGTAAAAGCAGTCAACAGTTGCTCGTTGTAACATTATTCAAGCAAATTCTTTATACCGCTGGATCAAAATAGCTAAAGTATTAGGTTGTTACAAAAATAATGGCCGATTTCAGAAACCTTCCAAACCTTCGAGCGGCCATTATTTTTGTAACAACCTAATATTAGTTTTATTTCTCATTGTTCAGACGTTATCGACGGTAATGAAATTTATTTCACTAAGCAGGGGGAGTTTATTTGAAATGTTTGTTTTCGTAGCGACGCTCAGCTCCAGATGATGCTAAAAGAATTATTCCCAAGAGTTTGTTTAACACGTTGACTCCGATTGCCTGATTGGTGTAAAACTTCACTTTGTACGCATAGTCACTAGAAGGATCTGAAAAAATTACAGAACCTAACCCAAGTGGTACATATACGTACCACTTCGGAGTCAACGTGTTAAAAAAATAGACATTAATTCGTATTTTATGTACATTTGTATCTGAATTCGTACAGCACAAGTAGTTTAAACGGAGATCCTAAGATTAAATTACAACGTATTTCTATTGTATTTTTATAATCTTCAGAAGTTTTTGTTGCAATATCAAGACCTCATTCACACTAAACTAATAATGGATTCCCATTTTATTTCATAGAAACAAGACTTTGAAAATGGTTGATGAACGTACCTAGATGTTCGATTCATTGTCCATAAAGTCTTATAAAAGTCTCCTAAAGTCTCAAGTCTCTTTCACAAACAAAATCCCTGAAACACACAAATGCAAAATGTGATTAAAAACTTTAATAAACACTGAATACAATAGAACAAATTTGAATAAAATATCAATTACATTTGTGATAAATTTTTTTGAGAGTAAAGGACTTTTATTGACACCCTGTACGTTAACTTCCTGGTAGACCTAAAAATAAAGCTCCGAGCTGACCAAATCCTTTTATTCAATAGAGCAAAAACTTCACTAATACCCAAGAATTTTTTTATAAAAAGTTAAAAATGAACACAAGGTCGTACACTTCGTACCGAAGCACCGTCGTACACAAGCACCGTCCATTACATAGACATGATGATGCTAATTATATTATATTGAATTGAATACTTTATAATTATATTGAATACACTATTACCATAAAACGTTTCGAAGTATACTTCAATATCAACATTCAATTTGTGTATTTTTGAATTTGTGTATTTTGAACAATTTGTGTATTTTAAATAGAAAATATAATTAAATACTTAATATGGAGACATAACTTAAACTTCTTACTATATACAGAAAAGAGATCCTAGCTATCAGTTTGATTTACAAGAGATATACTCGTAAAGAATGGCACACGCTTTTAAAGTCTCAAATAAACCAAAGTAAAGACTAAAAACTAAGATATGCTAAACTGCCCAAGCATTGCTGAAGGACAATCTCTTTCCCCCGCCCATTTAGGAGTCTCGCATAGGCCTAAACGTGGGTCTAAATTTTAAAGGAAAAATGACCGTTGTAACACAATAGGATCTTTCGCGCAAATGTATACGTCAGAATGAATCAATAATACGTAGCCGCAGCCAACAAATCTTAAATTAAGTAAATTAATGTAAGTAATTTGTTGCACAGAGAGTCAGACACGAGCTGGAAGGTGTAAACAATTGTACGGCATTATTATAACATTTATCGTGGTTGGTCAATCAGAATTTATCGCACCTCGCTTGATAACCAGAACTTTAGGCTTCACAGCCTCCGAACTGCAGCACTTACTTCACTGGAGTGTTAGTATTTTGAAGGAGCCGTAGCTGTTGATTTACCCTTCGTGAAACTATGTATATTTACGATAAGGAAGAAAAATGTGTTACACAAGCGATACTTTATATGCAACCAGAGAAGAAAGATGGAACTAAGTTACGTTAATGACTAAAAGCGAATTCATACGTTTAACTCACACAATCCTATCAAGTTGGTAACACAACCCAATGAAGTCAGTCTCACAACCCTACTCTTATTAAATCAGTCTCACAACTATGTTATATGCATGCCTGTGTGGGCATTTTAGTTTACATTAGAAAGCGCAAAGTTGTACATGATAGAAGGTCAACTTGAGGCCAGTGTCAGGGGCCACCGCGTCTTGATTTCCCTAGCAGTCCATCTATTCTTTGACGACTGGTCAAATCATCGTTGATTTGTCACACCAAATGCTACAAAAATAAATTATGCCACCACGTTATGAATAAAGAAAGAGAACACCAATACAAATTTCCATGAAGTGAGGCTGTAAAATTTCAGGAAGTTCAGTTGAGCAAATAGTAAAACACGTTTGTCACGTCTGGTACATAGATTTTGTATAACTTAGGTGCGGGTTACATCCTCTACGTCACTCATAGGTGCTCTATGAATAAAGGCCTTGTTTGTATCCTTTAAACACACTTAATCAGCGACACATCAGATACATCCGGGATTCCCAACGGTATGCATTACAAAAATTGCATGATAAGTGTAAACGGAGAGCAATCTGCGCAAAACCGTCTGACTGTCACGTGCAGTCACCGACGGATTTTGTTTCTTTTTCTTCTCCGATGCTTCTTCATTCAGAAACTTGGAAAATTATTCTTCAAAAATATTCGCCCTTCAAAATTAAGAAGTTCTTCAACTAATGTGAATTCGTATCACTCCATATTCTGAAAGAAGCACAGTGCTATCTTTTCTGAGAAAAATTCCAACATTCCGGACAAGTGAAAATGAAGAAGCTTCAGCCATAGTTCCTGTTTTACTAACACGAAAGAAGGCAATAAAAAAACATAAAAATCCAGTGGAACGAGTTTGGAGGATGTAGAAACTTTCAGGGAAAATTCCCGTCGCAGGCAGGATCAAAGCTAAGGGTCACGATCGTATCTGGCAGTGACAATTATTCTGGACGAGGCAAGTGAACACCCGCAAAAAATTTGAGTGTGAGTCGCTTAATTATTTTGCTGCTAGAGTAGTTTATTTCTTGAACTCTAAAATAATTTTGCACTAATTCTAATAAGTTTAGGTTAGTCAATTTATTTTTTTCAATTTTAGCAAAGGTAAGTGAGTGAAGAGTAGTACATAGACAAAATTAACTGAAAGACTAATCATGTTACATGTTGTTGAATAGTGAAAGGTGAAAATATGTAAATTGAGAAAAAGAGCTTATGGTAACTAACAATTGCAAGTATTCAAGCGCTGGAACATAGCGTAGTTATCAGTGTTCAGCTTGGATGAAACTGTGCGTAGATTATTTGTTTTAACAAAATTTTTACTACAGGAATCAAACAGTAAGAAATCTATAAAAAGATATTCTACATTCTAAAATAACTAAAAGCAATGAGAGATCTGTTTATTAAACAGTGTTCAGCACGCCCAGTAATGCATAGAACTGTTGTAACCATGGTATACAAGTACAGATATGATGATAAAAAGACAGGCGTATTACGCACATATTAGGTGCTAGCAATAAACCATTCTACACCTATGTTCAAGCCCTAAAAGTCAAGCTGCTGCGATAAAACACTACTTTTCATATCGAAGCTTCCCATTCGTAATATGAGAGATAAGCGCTGTGAATTTGCCGTCATCGAAACAACAGCAAGTCATAATGCGGCAAGAACTTTCCAAGGCCTAAAAATAATGCCCCTTTAATTCACATGCATTTTGACTTTGATACTAAAACGGTTGAGAGGTTTCGTGCAGCACGAAAAACTAATATGACGTAGCCATTTTGGAATAGAGCACCTCGGTGTAACCACCTGTCATCACATCGTGGAAAAAATCGATCCAGGAAAGCACGATATTCATAGAAAGTACCCGAGTGAGCGCAGGCAGATCTGCAGAAATGACTTCATCACTAAAGAAAGTTAAGGAATAAAAGTAATATAAGGAGCAACTTCACTCCCAAGCAACTTTGACGCTGTTCTTTGGGCGAGAAGAATGTCCTTCACCTTTGCCACACCGCGTTGGTGGGTGGACACTGTCACCATCACTTGACGCTCGAGCAACACGTCAACTTGAAACGATCTAAGAATTCGACCGCACCCCGTCAAATTTTGCATTGTATTAATCATCAATGTACAAGATTAGGCTTGGAAAATTCATCCACTGTTGCAAACGATATTCTGCTTGTAGAATTGGGTTCGTATATGCACATATATGGTGAAATACATAACAAAAACCTGTCATCTATCAGGAACTTAATTACAGCCGAAGTTACTGATGCTACAAAATTCAATCAGAAGAAAAGTTTCGTAAAATTCGATCATAAATTTTCCAAAGAAATGCATACTTATTATATGTATGATCAGCTGGGGCTTGTTTAGTGGCTTTTCCTCATTGATGTTGGCCAGTTTATCAGGGTCAGAGCGACCTTTTAACTGCTTGCACTTCATTCGTGCAAGCCTTCGTCGTTTTAAAATGACTGTTCTCTAAATTAACAGTCTAATAAACGCAGATTTCCCTTTCTTTTATTTGCCTGAATAAGAAGTCGTTCGGTCTTGAATAACAAGCTTTGTACAGTAAAGTGTGTCTTCTTCGAAATGACTAGAGCGGGCAATCCCGACTCTGAAGTGAAATTTCATTTCGAAGGTTCATTTTAGCATGAAAATAAATTTAGCGAAGAATGTAGGCCTTAGAGTTTGACGACTTCATCTTCTTTACGCCATTTGACAGTTCAAATTAAAATTTCAGTGTCAATACAAATACAGTAATCAATAAAGGTTATCACAATTTGACGGATTTCGTACTTCGAATTTTTAGTTTTGCACCCGTTGGCTGAGAGTATCAGGAGGGACTCGAACAACTAGTTATTACTACAAGTCAAGTATGTAATGGCAAACATAAATCATAACCTCGACAATACCTAGTTGAGAAAGAGCATAGGTAGTCCAGTGGGTGACAAGCATGTCACATTTTTTTGCCCAATCCGAGCCTCTCAGAAGAAGCCTTTTGTAACATCCACATCTGTTGACACCTCTGCTGCCAAATTATTTCTCTGGTTAAATACTTTCTAAAATATTCCAGTTATGATTTTTATATTCGTTAAAACAAGAATCAATGAACTGAGTACGAAAACTTTCACGTTGGGGCTGTGGATTTAAAAATCTTATTAACTGACGGTAACTTTCATTAGCGTCGTGTTTGAAACAAACATAGTTAATTTAGCAAACACGGCAGTTGGCAGCGGTGCAGAGCGATTCATATCTAGAACACATTTCCTCTTCAGGGCATCTTGCACAACCAATTTTTGCTTCATTAACCCACTCCTGTATGCCGCACAACACTTTAGGGTGAGCTTTAGAGCACACGTACCAGAGTGTGTTGCAGGACACATACCTCAGCATGTGCTGCAACACACGCACTCACTCCAGGGTGAGCAGCATGACGCATGCCCAGTTCAGGGTGAGCAGGATGACGGATGAACAGTTCAGAGTGAGCAGGATGACGGATGAACAGTTCAGAGTGAGCAGGATGACGGATGCCCAGTTCAGGGTGAGCAGGATGACGGATGAACAGTTCAGGGTGAGCAGCATGACGCATGCCCAGTTCAGGGTGAGCAGGGTGACGCAAGCCCAGTTCAGGGTGAGCAGCATGACGCACGACCAGTTCAGGGTGAGCAGCATGACGCAAGCCCAGTTCAGGGTGAACAGCATGACGCAAGCCCAGTTCAGGGTGAGCAGGATGACGGATGAACAGTTCAGGGTGAGCAGGATGACGCATGCCCAGTTCAGGGTGAGCAGCATGACGCATGATCAGTTCAAGGTGAGCAGGATGACGCATGAACAGTTCAAGGTGAGCAAGATGACGCATGACATGTTCAGGGTGAGCAGCATGACGCATGGCTACTTTTCTATGAACTATGCATGTTTACTAAACTGATTGTACAACTTCGCAATGAACAATTCAAAGCCAATATTTTAACTCCGTACAAGGCGAATTAGTTTTAAACACAGTATGAGTTTTCATAAAAGTCTTGATCACTATTTGTTTATATTTTGCACAAAAATTCTAATGCAAACCTTATTTCGTTACAAATCGCCATTTGTGACATCTACTACCTGTGGGTCAAACAAATGTGCACACCGGTAATGAATACTGAAAGTCAGGTACACGAGGGTCACAGTTATTATATTTGTTCAATTTACTTGCCCAAAGTTTTTACTTACTTGAATTAATTTGAAGGCACTATCGTGTTTACGTCAATCTTACAACAAGAAATGCCAAACTGCTTCTGCACACATATTAGGTGCAGAAGCCATTATTTTTGTAACAACCTAGTATCTTGCGAATTATTTATTATTTTAAAAAATGTGATTGTATCATTGTGACATTCATCACAGTTATCACTTGAGAAAAACAAAATTACAGTAACAGAACTCGACTACTTCTTGAAGAGAATAAAGCACATAGCTGCTCTCAGGTCGATGATTATTTTAGTGAGCCAGGAAAATGTGCAGACACATTCATGATTATCAACAGGAACCTTTAGATATTTAGCTCAGATGCGAGAATGTTGAGTCACATCTAAACTCTGGTGAGGCTGTTCATCAAAACAATTTTTAGAGAAAGCTTTCATGTGTCGGCAGCGTGAGCAGCATGCTGCTTATAGAGCTACATATACAGCCTCTCGCCTGAATAGAACAAGCTACGCAGTTCGCGTTATTAAGCAAGATCTACCAGAAGATATTTCTGCTTCACTGAACGGATAAATGTAACCAAAAGTTGTAAATGAAGACTGAAAATGATTGAGTAAAGGTAACATAAGATTTCCGTGTAGATGCGTTCCGTGGGACATTCTTGGGTCATCCAAAGCAGGTATTATTCAGTTTTCTAATAGAGAAAAGATTTTCGAGCTGAAAATAAACTTTCTCCACATACTGTATTTGTTCATTTACTTAAATATCTATTTCTCTTGAGGACGAAGAGTAAATGCTTTGCGTATCCTTTCAGAGAAGGAAATCATGCGGGGTTACATCGTAGAAACGAAACAATTTCTTAAAATTATCCACCAAAATGCAGGTAAACCTGACATATTCGCCTTAGTATCTTAGGGTCTTGATATTCAATAGAAAATGTAAGTTTGGGTTGGAGTTCGAATAATTAGGTTTAGGAAATCTCTCCTCCAACTTTTATTGAGTTTGTTAAACCAAAGACCAGGGTCAAAGGAAGCGGGCGTTCCAGTTGGTAACCTGAAGGCGCATACAAAAAATAATAAAAATGCTAACGAAATAAGATTTCCTAATCATTGCAGAAATCATGTTAAAATTTTATATTTAGATCCAGTAATGCCTTATTCGTAATTAATTGAAAATCAATAGCACAGTAAGCATCGAAGTACAAGCTTAACACGTTAATTCTGTTGCAAAGCTCAAATTTAAAAAATTCCAAATTCAATGAAAGTACAATAATTTACGACAAAATCATCCTACTGTATATATATATATTTATATCTAATAGATTTCTCACTCGCTTTAAGAAAAACATTTACGCATTTAACTCTTCACTTACCTTAGATGTATGAGAATAGAAAACTAATAATATAAGAAGGTCTCATTGGGATTCCTGCTTATAGTTTACGAGTTAATCGGAAAAAAGGAAAAAGAAACCATACCTAGGGAATGGTTTATAACATCTGATTGCCCACATAAAACCTAAAAGTCTACATTGTAAACAAATAAACATAAACACAGGTTTCGTAGAATGTCTTCTTTTAACACGTTAAGTGCGGTTGACCAGCCAGTGCAAATCTTTACTTTGTACATACAATCACTAGAAAGCTTTGAAATATTACAGAACCTATCTTGAATGACCCACCGGTGGGTCACTTCGCACTTAACGTGTTAATGAATAATATTCTTCGTCAACGTTACTCTAGTAGAGTAACGTAACTTCTACGCTAATCATACTCTACTGTTTGCTGTCTATGTGTTCATTGAGAGTAACAAGCACTTATGAGTAAATGAGTTAAATAACTGAAACGAAGGAAAGATCTAAAATGTTTATGCGTAAGTCATAACAAAAACCAATGAAAACTTTATTAACTGCCGGCATCAATTATACAATGTCATTGAGTGAATCCTGTGCTCATTTGCTACTAAATCTCATCGTCTTAAATGCATCAAGATTGAGAGCGTAATAGGAAACATATGCTGTACATGAAGGCATAATAGGCACATGTACCGTTAAAAAAACACAATCTTTATTTCCAATCAAGTACACAGTACATAGACATTTTAGTACATTGGTTTTTAAATTCTTAAGGTTAACATTCTTAGAGTAAGGATGATGGTGAGCTCCATGCGACGATCCTGGGATGTGTCCATGGGCGATGAGTTGAGGTCTTACCGATAAGTGCGAGCTCACGGCGTGAAACGAGAAACAGCTCGTATTCATTGCCGGGTTTCGAACCCGCACGCAGTCTTTCTGCACAAGCAGAGACCCGATACAGAACACGGGCCGCATACCACTCGACTACGGTGGCGTTAGTAGTCACTATTCGGATACAGACAAGGCCGTACTTGTGAATCTACTTATTGACCAAGATCATCCTTCTACGTAGGATAAGCCCAATAATTAGTACCTCGATATGATACTACAATGAAATTCCCTAACTAAATTGCATTCTCCTTGAAGAAGTCAAGGATTGTTTCGTTTTATGCTCCTTTAATTTCAATACGAGCGTCAAGACGCACGAATCTCAAGGTCTCCTGTTCGGAGTGGCCTTGTAGTAACCCACAGGATATCACTCGCTTTGTAGGGTTTAATTAAACTCTTGTCCTACGATTCGTCTCATGTAACTTGCGTGATAACACTCGCTTGATGTAACTTGTGCCCCACAGTTGGTTTAGCGCATTTCTTGTTCCGTGGGACACACGTTGTGTTGTTGGTATCCACAAATTATTTCATGTTACTCGTAGTCACAAGACTCGTGTTCTACAGTCCAGCTCGCTACTTGAATCGCCGAGCTTGAGCGATACGTAATGAAAAAGATTCGTCTACAAAACACCAGTGTCGTATTAGGCCAATTATAAAAACGATTCTAAAAAATATAGGCGGTAAATCATAATCGTGTGTATTCCAGCTTGAAGTCAGGCTTATAACACTGAGAAAGTCGTGTTTTGGAAGACTGAAGTATAGAAAAATTCAGTTATTGTTGTTCTCTTTGTTCTGACATCATAAGCTTGCTTTGTTATCTGCAAGTGCTCAATACTTAGAGGCGATCAGAGACCTGGCGTTTTCTTCTCTTTCATGTTTCCGGCATTGAATAGTTATGCGCACTTACTGACATTTAATATTAAATGCATACTCTACACCTAATTTTTCTAAACAAATTGTTGTAAAAAGAAGCAACTTACAGACTGAGATTAACTTTGACAAGTTGAAGTAGTAAAATGATTGTAACCCAAATAGAATTAATCGAAGAAGCAGTAAAAGATGTTTATCATCATACCACGTCAAAGCTTAATTTTACTCTATCATCATCTATAACTTTCAAAACTTAGTGTCATATTGGTCATTTCTCAGTCAAACAACTATAAAGCAGTCAAACAAACAGCTAAAGTGAAATAAATTCCATCACACTAGAGCACTATTTTTGTAGTCGGTCTCGTACGTTTTCTGTGTTAACGATTTATAAGTAAGAGCCGGGTATTAGCAGTGTTTAGGTCTTGCGGATCTACCTAAATGGCTGCAAGACCTCAAAAGCAAGAAACCTAAAACTCTGTTATTTTTATAAGATATTACAACGCCCTTTTTTGAAATGGGTGCCTTACTGATGACGGTAAAAATATTCAGATGTATTCTTAATAACAATGAAAACGATAATAAAATATGCAACGAAAAAGATTCTGGACTTGAAACATATTTTGGAAATGCAGTGTTTGTGACAATATTTTCGAAATACGTTTCAAGTTGAGAAGCAAAGGTAACATCAAGCATTGCACTCTCGCATAGGTATTTACTAATTACTGTATAGGTATTTAACCATCGCGCTGGTATTTACTAACTAACGTACAGGTATTTATTAACTACCGCGTAAGTATTTACTAACCTTATAAACGTCCGTAAAGCTTAACTATAAAACTCAAGGTAGGAGATCAACCTTGCACACACCTTCATCTATAAAAGGGACATCTTTAATGCAAGAGAAGCAATTAAATTAGAGCCTCTCTTAATTAAGAGAAGCCTATACAAATCCTTCTAACCTACAGAAAACCAAAGACATATCTGTCTCGTTTATTGAAATTTGTGGAGCGACAACAACATGGGAGCCTCAATGTCCAGTTAAAATCGATTAGATCCAACTATATGACCAGCACCCTGATTCCAGACCTCCACGTGATCAGCCATTGGGTTCCAGAAGGCGGTCATGCTGTGCTCATTGATAGTCCGAACTCGCGGTCCACGCGTTCAGGTTTCACAGGGAGACTTCCATACTAGAACTTTTTCTTCCAAGACTTTTTTGACTTTTTTTATCGATAACTATTTTCATTATTAGTGTAAGCCTAGATATTGTGTAGCTTGATGAGACACGTTAAATTGATGTGTTAGATATAGAGAGTTTTCGTATACAGATACTGATTTATAATTCTACCTTGGATGACCTGGTTTTTGATGATCAAGCCACAGAAACCACTAGTCATTCTCATCATCGCTTCACAGCTTCTGCAGGCAAAGGCGAGCATCGCTGGACTAGAAAGTTATGAAACTCCTCCCGCTTTGCAGGTACGAGGTGTTTACACCCCTTGAATTATGGCCAAATCATAGTAGTTTATGGTGGCAGTAGGTCAATTACTTTATTACGAAACGCCGAGCAATTGCAACGGTGTGTGGTAAGCCAGAGTAGTTGTGTCATACATTAAAAGCTTCTCACACCGACTGGTCCGTTGAATATACATCTGCTTGAAAAAATTGAACAGCCTTCGTTAAAACCTGCGCTAGCTGCGAGAACTATAATAAAAACATGCATAAATTACCTTGACTAACCATAGACGAAAAAACTCAATTCTATGCATTCGTACCAAATTAGCCGACTTTTATTGGTTCAGCGACTCTATTATTCGCTGAGACGGGCGAGTCTATCTGTAATTTTATCAAAGTTGCTCGACATTGTTATTTATCTTTAATTGAAAATGAAGTGTCTCGATATGCAGGGTTTTGAGAAATATTTTATTCAGCCTGGAAGTGTTTGTCATTCTGGAAACAGCAGCACTAATCAATAAATTGATCTGCTTTCTTTGAAAAAGTTTGGTGCGTAAAAAAATGTGTATAAAAAACTTGCTGCAATTAGTCACAACGAACAAATCATTTCAGAAGAATAAGAATGATGTATGTATGATGAAATTTACGCATGAAATTTGAATAATGTTATTTTAATTCTGTATTGAATTTTTCAAATAATATTTAAATACTATTTGAAAAATGATTAATCGCAATAAGAAAATAAAATGAATGTATCCATTCTGGAAACAAAGTCACCAAAACTCTGTCGAATCTAGACGTTGTCTAACGTGTACTGGTATTTATCAATTTCTCATTCAATTTCCTATTATTTCCAACGAATACAAAATTGAGAACAACTACAAGCACCAAGCGTTAAAATTACTATTTCCAGACTTACGGTGAACATCATCTTATTAATGACAATCTGTTGATAATAAAAACAAAGATAAACGATAATTTTGATAATTGATATAGTTGAATTATCGATCATTTTTTCTAGGGTTGGCATACCATACGATGCTTGTCAGTTGATTGGGATTCGTCTGAACTAATTTAACATAAGATAGAAAAGTGATATCTTCCGTTTTGTAAAATTAAAGAAACTAATAACAAGCTTTCAGTTAAACAGTACAAGGGGCTTATACAAGGTACAAATTAGAGAAAGAGATAGTCAAAGACATTTTTGATAGAAAAAGTCTTAATTTTCTGCAAATAATTTTACCATGTCTTAAAATAAAAGTAAAAAGTAAAATTAGTAAAACGCAAAACATAAAGAAGACTTCAGATCTATTCAGATTTATTCATTAAGAGCTTATCAAAGAAAAATGGTTAACCACAAAGATAACATCAACTACAGGAGCCAATTGAAACCATTTAAAGTCGGTCTATCCCCTGTAGATAAAATAATATCAAAAGAATCCAATGACATTCAATTCACCTAAAGTAAATGTATAAAACTGAATTTCAACGAATATGTTTAAAGATTCGTCGTCGCGCAGTCAGACTTTGTACGGGGTACATCAAATGTATTATACTACATTTATAAGTTTAAAGAAGGCGAAATAGAGAATAAGATACAAATATGCAATGAAGGAATAAAGAATAAAATGAAACAAACTGGCATTATATGTAACATTTCGGAAATGAAAACACATTATTTGTTCTTAGCTCTATTAACACGTTGACTCCGAAGTGGTACGTATGTGTACCACTTAGGTTAGGTTCTGTAATTTTTTCAGATCCTTCTAGTGACTATGCGTACAAAGTGAAGTTTTACACCAATCAAGCAATCGGACGCAATGTGTTAAACATCGTTTTGTTAAACTCACAAATGTGTCAGACTATTTTGACGCCCTCTGTGCGCACAAGATCAGCCTGGCATAAGACCTGCCGCAGTTATAAGCAACCAAGTGACGTAAATATGAGCGGGCACCTGCCTCCAAATAACTAATTTACAGCTATTTCTGAACTGGTAAAATTGTAACTCTTCCTCTTGGTGAGCGAAATCTGATGCGAACGCACGGATCAATGTTAAAAGCGTGGTGCCTTTCACAAATCATCTTTCTAGAGTTGTACAATAAATTGATTATCAGGGGCCTGCCGAATGAATTGAGGTGAAAGTCATTTTTTGTGCAAATTATTAAGATGAAATATTAGGAAAAAAGAGCTATCAAATAATCTGTCACTTACCTCCTGGCAAAGTTTTTCTGCACAATATCCAAATTTAATATTCTTTCAGGACATAAATGCTTTCTTCATTGAAAATTTCATCACACTATTGTGTCAAAATTCTTCGGTGGAATTTGCTCAAGGATAAAATTTATGCTCAGATGCCAGCATCACCTGCGTCATTGAACTAAATCTGTATTTTATACTTCCCAGATTTCTCATCTCAGTCTCAAAAATGAGACTGTGTCGGGAATAACAATCACTACATCCGCGAGATCACTGGCCAGAATCTTTCTGATCAACATTTGGTACATCGTATCACTGATTGCGGAGCTGCAGTGTGTCTCATGATAAGGTTATTGATTCCACCGGTCCGTATACCTAGGAGAACCAACCACGTTTGAGTACTTAGAGAGATTAAGGGACATTATTTTTAAAACGGCAATAGTTCGTCCTTGCGCGTTATCATCTGACGGCTCTGATAGCGATGTATGTTGCTCACATGCACAGAGGAAATTTCTCTATTATTTGGGATACCAAAATTGTGTAGAATAATAATAACTATAGCAAAATAATTTGGAATCCTGTCCTATATCTTACCAAGTTTAACGAGTCATGTTAACTACCCCCAGATAATCATAGGTCATTTCGACTAGCATAAAAAATCCAAAATCTTTTCTGATTTTCATAGCAAGCCACAGATAATCCTTAAAGTTTGCGCTAGTTAGTTAAAATCTGTTTTATGTCTTATCTTTCATTAATTGACAATACTGACTCTAAATTTTTCAACAAATCTTGTGAACCTAAGAGATATCAATTTTCGATGGACAAAATGAACAAGGCCGACTAAGACATGCCCTATTCATTCATCAAGAATTGAAAAAATTAGCTGATTATCTGTGAATAGCTGATACAATTAAAACGCTTTAGTAGTTTTATTTTTTCTTCTCTGCAACAGGCTGCGTAACTTCTCTTACAATACCAGCAAATGTGCTATTTGCACAACACAAATAAATCTTACGTTACACAAAAGTTCCTGCGACAACAGTTTAGCCCTTAATAAAATTCTATTATTCTAATTATTAGCATGGATCTGTTTTGTATAAATCCAGGGAAAAGCAGATGATGATATTGCAGACATATCGAAATTCAATTACACTCTCTTCATCAAATGTTTGTTCATGACTAGGTTTTCGGAAGCAATTTTTTCACCAAATGTTCGGAGTACGTAATCGTTACTACATTCCAATTTTATCCCTAGTTTACGACCAACATCTCCCAGGTGCATCCATGTTATGCTCATATGGAACACGACCTCGGATTCTGAAACACCTTGTACTTTGCTCACCCTGCCGGCGGCTGTTCCTCGTTGTTGGCGTCGTAATCCAGTTTGGCGATAGCTGACCTCGATGAAAAGTTGCACAAGCCCTGGGTCACTTGCACAGTCCCTCAGTCTCAAGCAGTGAGGGATAATTGTTGCCGGAAAGAGATGTCCGTAATTTGCAGTCACTTTCCTTTTCCTGCGTACTCAGTCAAGGTAAGAAAAGTTTGTCTAATGCAGAGAGCCTCTCGTCCAGTCTCGCTGGACAATGCGGCTAAACTGAAGGAAAGAGAGTATTTTCAAAAGTATTCAAACGCTGATGACGACACAATCGTGTCGCACAGAAGCATATTAATCACCAAAGGGGAACAAAGATGCGCCTTCACAGTACCTGACTAGGAAACCAAATGATCTCTCAGAGGAGTTTCTGTGGTGCACAACCGTCTAACGTCCATTTCACTTTTCGCGTACACCTGCTCTTTTCACTTTCGTTCCAATTCATGCCTTTGAGTGGTCTATATACACTCAAAGAAAGTATTTATAATCTGCAATGCTTTGTATACTGTAGGTTCTATGCCACGTACGCTTGTTGAGCTGTGCCGCACACTATACCTACAAAGCCAGTTATGTGACTGAGGCAAAGTTACCATGTCGGAAGATCAGAAGTCTTGAAAGCTATAATAAACATATTCAAATGAACAGATACAGCATGGAGCATCTCCATAGCATCAGTAGTATAATAGTATTAAGCGAACGTATAGTTTCTTCATAACTAAATCAAACCGTAATTAAAAATGTAATTTTTTCGTTTGATTGCTCTTCGGACTCCATTTGTGAAGAAATTTCGGCCTAGCTGGCAACACTAAGGCCGTCCTTTGCGCACTCGTCACGAGGCTGCAGCTGTAGGGCGCGGGCCCACAACTAGTCACATTTCAAAGGGCGTAGAGTTGAATCTCGAAATAATGCACTTCGATTTTAAAATCATAACTTACCTATAGGTTTTACGTACATCATTCAATTATAGATAGGACAGTGTAGTTTCGATACAAAACTGAATATCAACAAAATACTAGTGTACACAATGCATGCATATCATAGGTAAGAGCAAATGTTACAGTTTTTCATGTAAAACTTAGCCCAATGATAGGTTACCAATATACGAAATAAATAAACTATCAGTTAAAGATCATTAAACAATGAACGAACGACAAACACACATTATTTCAGTCTAGTTCCGTGAAGATTTTCATATTGTTTGAATTAGTATTATATAATTCTTTCTGTGACTTCCTGGTGCATGAAAAATTGAATGCGTAGTATGCCAGCCGAGCGATCACCTTCCTTGGATGCAGCGGACAAACCGCTGTTGTGGAGTCGGAGTTGCATGTTCTAAAATATCAGATGTCAAAATCGTAAGCGAGGGATTAACACGTTGACTCCGAAGTGGTACGTATGTGTACCACTTAGGTTAGGTTCTGTAATTTTTTCAGGTCCTTCTAGTGACTATGCGTACAAAGTGAAGTTTTACACCAATCAGGTAATCGGAGGCAACGTGTTAAACTTCTAACTCCAAAACCCTGGTACGATTCATCGCACCGGCTGAACAATTTAGCTTTGCAGTCAAGCAGCAGTGATAGGCACTAGCGCGCTATAAATAATGGCTGCTACTAGCGCCGCTACTTTTGTAATAGCGGTAGCGGTACTAAGCTTCCTAAGAGCTGGCAGATTTAATAGTTGCGCTGTTTATTGTTCGCTATCATTACTAATCGTTACTGCTATTTTTGAATGCGATGTTAACGAGACCTTTGTGACATTAACACGTTTGTTGCGATTGCCTGATTGGTGTAAAACTTCACTTTGTACGCATAGTCACTGGAAGGATCTGAAAAAATTACAGAACCTAACCTAAGTGACCCACCGGTGGGTCGCATCGCAACAAACGTGTTAATGCTTAATGAATGAGGTCGCTGAGGTTGTCCTACAACTAGAGGATGTTATACCCGTCTTATTTCATTTCTGCAGCAACATATTTCATTCACGTAATTCTACAAGCTTCATTCTCGTTTTGTATTTATTTTAAATTATAGTCTAATCATGAAGCTCATGTGTCAATGTTAGTAAATATTATGTAATGATAATCAGATGTGACAACTGAAAAC
The DNA here is from genome assembly GCA_006783055.1 of Trinorchestia longiramus. NCBI lineage: Eukaryota > Metazoa > Arthropoda > Malacostraca > Amphipoda > Talitridae > Trinorchestia > Trinorchestia longiramus. Next base: position 19,286 of record VCRD01000568.1, read on the forward strand.
TTGTCATGTACAGTACTCCACTTCACCTCAGTGTATCAATCTTGGCACCTCATGAGATGTTTCATGACCTTTCTTATTTATCGTCTTTCTGTGATACCTAACTTTCAATTTTATTAAACGTAATCAAGTTTTTCGTTAACTACAATAATAGTTAAATTGTACATCCTTTATCAGAAACGCATCATTTCTCTTTGTTTTAGTTTTTTTAGATTTTTCACAACGATAGAGCGGTAGCGATCGCTCTTGTTGAGAACAGATGGGCCTAGCTAGTAAAGATCATTTTATAAAAAAAGTTGGAGTAGTAGTAGTAGTAGACGGCATGGAACTTGGGTAGCAAGCCAAGAATAGGCCAAACGGCTCGTTTCCATTGCCTTATTCTGTACTATTATTCCCCCAAACAAGTTACTTTGAAAAGTAGGTTCATCACAATGATTTGCTGAATAAAATAGTTCAAAAATTTGCAGCTGGTATGAAACATGGATATCAGTCTTCAGGCTCAATTTTTTTAAAACCTATGTTCATAGAATAGAATTTTACCATTAATTCCATAGAAAATATGAATAACACATAAATTTAAGTTAAATTTGCTTTTGACTCCGGCCAATAGTCACAGAAATAGAAATAAAATTTACTATCTTATTATTGTGATCCAAATGCAAATGATTTCCGCCATGTACTCGCAAATACGCACGTAAAATATTCGTTTACTACTTATAAAGAAGACCTCTTGAAATGCCTTTCTGATATGTTGTTTACAGACACATTGGATTATTTGCCTATTTAAATACTTAGGTTCCACTGTAGGAGTTCTGTGTGTTCGCGTAGTTCAGCTTTCTCGAGGGGTTCAGTTATTGCACTAGCGAACACTCGCCCTTCACAGGCTGCTATAAGGGCTTTAACTTAAAGCTAAAGCATTAACGTCTATTCCTTGATCTTCAGATATCAGAGTGTTAGAATCTCCATTACGTCTTAGATGTACAGTGGACAAGTAGCGAATTTTCCAGATCTTTTGAACTTTTCTAATGGCACGCTCTTGGTTTAATTTTCACTGACAGTTCTTTCAGGAAGTTATTTTTCGTTGCACATCACTTTTTTTTTAATGGAAAAAAACCTTTTTGTCAAAAGACTTACCCCTCTTTTAATTGCCTTTTTGTTTTTTATTTATTAATTCTTCATTTCAATGCATCTTTCTCCTTCATTTTGTAAAAAATACTACGAAATTTGAACGTTGTTCCTCTATTTTTTTATCCATCAACTTAACAAACGCAACAGACTTTCACATTAAACATTGAGAACAAACATTGAATTTGGCTTATTCTTGACTCGCTTGTCTATACAAACCTAATGTGAATTTCCAAAAGCGACAAGCAATGCTCTACATTAGTATCTGTGAACATTTAATGCATTCTTGAATGATACTCGTTACCCATTTCTTGCATTGCTTCTTTAATTACTCGCACTCATTACTACACAACAGTACAATTTTTGTTGGAGTAAAGAAATTCTATAGACTATGAGGTAAACAATATAATTTAGATTATAAAAACTAATATTGATTTATGTTGTTTACCCATCATATACAAGTTAGCAATAGTAGCCACCAAAAATGAATGCACCATTGCGTTAGACATGGGATTAAATTTACCCATAATACAATGCCCTTGAAGTCCTAAACTTGGCTTGGCCTCATCAGTAGTCTGTAAGCAACGTTCATATAATAAAGTCTCCTATTAAAAATATTTAACGAAGTCACCTAGTAAAAATTAAATTAAGATTATTGAACTACAATGCACAAGCGTGATAGAAGTGAAAGATCCATATAAATAATAATGTTTTCGTTATTTGAGTTTAATCACTCACCTGACGTGAATTTTAATCATACTGTACATAATTACATAAAGGCAAGTGCTAGAAATAAACAAATAGCTTAGACTAGCTCAGTAAGTCATTGCAACAGGCAATGTTACACCCACTTACGATTAAAATGTATCAACTACATGACTAAAACATATTCCATCATAACTTTATTATTATATAATTGGTATAAAAAATGTCGATTCCCAACAAACAACTTGAGAACGAGCCTAGAAAACGAAGAAGCTCGATAGCGTTTGCGTTTCAACATTAAGCGGAGAATTCGTAATTTAATAAATTTTAACATAGGACTATGCGGTACTCAATTTTAATTACAATATTCACATCAGTTGTGGTATTCGCCCAGAAAATCCATGACACAGAATTCCTGTAAGATAGGCATGGATATTTTGAGTCAAAGTATTTGTGAGTAAAAACATACTTTATAAAAAGGACCTTCGAAAAAATACATTTTCCCTTTTGTTTTTGCTTTGTCCTTGAATAGTTGTAAAATTAAAAAAAATGCATAATAGTTTAACATTTTCATCGCCTGCCGTACAGGACTATAAATAGCAGATATAAAGTTCATATGGTGCAGCAAAATGAGTCTGAATATCGCATAACAATTTTTACCAAACCAATGAAATACATCATTCTATGAAAGGCTTTTGCAATTCAACAATATCCTTGTGTTCTTCGCCATTTGCCACGGGTTTTACAATTTTTTTTCTTTTTCTACTTGTATATAACACCACCACTACTACAGCTATGATTAAAATCACACCTAGAGCAATAAATACATAACACACAGCGCTTACCACTACTTGAGGGTAGTATACTTTTTCATACAAGAGCAGGAGTGATGCGTCCGGAGCTTCTATTCCTTGGTCCATCCATAGAATCGGGAAGATAAGCTCCTGCACTTTAGAAAGCGCCGGCAAATCAGCGTATCGCTTCAATGGCATGTTGATCTGCACTCGCTTTTTTGCTTTGAGGGATAGGCCAGTTACTGGGTCGACATCCAAGTATGTTTCGTGCTTTTCTCTTTCAGGTTTAAGACCTACTACGGCATTTATGTCTTTTTTGGATGCCATGTAAAAATGAGGGTAGGACGCTACTATTGGAACACCATTTCTACAAGGGGCAATGTCAGCCATTGAGTCTCGACATGTAAAATCATCACTGCAATAACATTCGTTTTCTTTTGTTTTACCCATGAGTTCAAATGGAAGTTTGTATCGGTAGAGCTCAAGCTTGCCCATGCTGACGGAAGAATTATATTCAAAATATACTGAACGACACAAGGATGGAGAAAACATGACAATATTTTTCTCCGGGAAAATGGGACGAGGAAAAGGAGAAGCAAAACTTCCTCTCATTTCATTGCAAGAATCTTTGCTCCAAACGTCCATTGATGATCTTCCATCGAATGAGAGAAGTTTCATAAGATTACTGATATTTTTTGCTCCGGTGTCTAGCTCTAATACGACACCTTTAGTTTGATTCTTGGGGTAGTAGAACCCAAACCGTCCAGTTTTGTGGTTCGGGTTTTTAGTGAACGTATAAAGAGCTCGGATGATGGGTTCTTCATAGCCGTCAAAAAGCAATTCTCCTGCAGGCTTTGTTATGAAAGGTTCCATTTGGAATCGCCATAGGTAAATTTCAAGGAGCGCTCGAGCTGCAGTTGGTAGAGCCATGTTGACAACCATTGCAGCTAAAGTTAACATTATTGGATTAACTGTTGTTATTAAAGTGTCTTCAGAGAGACCGGCTGATTTGTCAGGTACAAAACGGAATGTAGAATTTTTTCGATACGATACACTACTTTTCATCACATTCCAATTAATATCCTGCCTTTGAAATTTTTCCTCATAGAAAAAGGGACCAACCTCTTCCACACGAGGTTTCTTGCCTATCAGTATTTCATCGGCGTTTGTCACGTTAAAGAAGTAAAACGCTTGTTGAAATGGAACAGAAGGCTCTATGAAAGATTCGATGGTCGGGCTGTTTGGAGACAGAACGAACATTTTATCGAGCTGGCCATTCACAACCGCAGGCAGAAGAAGCGGCACCACTATGCCCACAGTGATGAGAACTGCAGCCGTCCCGCAGATGGCGGCAATTACACAGGGCCGCATGGTCGACCCTTCTCAAGCAATTCATCATATCTGTAGAACATTTCATGTCAATGAATACATAATAAAATTAAATTTAAAAAAAACTGCTCAACGCTTATCTAAAATTGTTACATGTACACCTGCAATGAGATTTCAAGAAAATTGCTGGAAAATATGTTTCTCAATAGACATATAGTACATGAACTTGTATTCTCTCTAGAGTGTATCATGAAATTCTCTTCTGAGAGAGCTCAACTGTTTATAGAATCATAGGTTCTTACAGACGGTTTGCAGAGTCAGCAAATATGGATACAACATTCAAAGGAACACAAAATCATGATTTCGCACAAACTTGCTCTTCAATAAGTGTTATTCGTTTGCTATTACTTTTCAAGTTAATTATTTGTTTGTAGCCGTAGTACTCATTAGGACGACCGGATTTCAAATGATGACATGAAAAAACTATTATATTTAAATCTCTTTGAACGGGGCTTATGTCATTAATGTATAGCATCGAAAAAAATGAACTCAGGAAAAGTTGGTATTATGAAATAATTTAAAAGTGTAAAAGCTTTTTCTTGCGTCGAAGTTTGCCTTTAAAATGTAACGTTAGAGAAAGTGTTTGTACTTCTAAATTATATCATGATACGAACTTTTCATTATGTTCATTTATAAGGACGCTATGTATTGATGAGTTACGGTTGCCTGACCACAAAGAGTTAATAAAATAGGGATACTCATCTTCTTAAAAGTGTCATTAAATTTTACATTAATGTTCCTATTGACACTAGCTTCACGTGTGACACGTTTTCTTATGACAGTGTCACATATTATATGAAAATACTCTCAACGACCACTATATTTTCAGTAAGTGTAATTTTCTTACATCAATCTATGACATTGATTGGAATATTAAAACTAGAAACCTTGCCCAACTCTGAAAAAGTAAGTTGACTTGTAAAAGCGTATTTGAAAACTTCTAAAAACCAAACACTTGATACAAAAAATATGCATACACAATACCATCAAAATAGAAGAGACAGGAAAGAAAATAATAGAATAGAATAGAATAGAATGAGGCTATAGGAACGAACCTTCTGACCCATTCTTGAGCCGGATAATCACTTCGATAATTATTCGGTTACCCAAGTCCCATGCCCTAATTCTAGCCGAAAATGATTGTTATCTACAATAATTATTCTGTTATCAAGAAAATGATTGTTATCTAGAACATAGATTTCACATTTTCTATTATTCGCATGAAGGACGGAACTGATCTTTAGACAACACAGAGTACAAAGCTCGGAGGATTGAAATTCAATGAATGAAGCCCTGAAATCCATCACTACAATAGTCCAATTGTCATCCCTGACATCTTGGACACCTCAACGATGTAATGCAGTCTTGAGAGTGTGACGCTCCCTTTATCAGTGACGCTACGATAAAGAAGTCTATAGTTTAGGACAGTTTTTAGGTCACAATGATTGTGCTCAAAATTGTATGAACGGCTGTAAGAAAAGTAATGGTAATGAAAATAACGTGGAGTGGTTAATTGCGAAATAGCAAGCAATGTAAGGGGAGAGATGAGTGTTATTGCTGGGTCGAATTTTTGTGTTAAACATCGAAGCGTATCATCAGCAACGGATCTCCAGCGTGAGGGCAAGTTTTAACACTGTTATTGTCAACGTGATTGAGGTTATCGACAGGGGAATTTCGTAATTTGATTTGAACGCCATTAATTTAACTAAATTGTTCCGTGTGCTCATTTAATTACTCAGCCATCAATTATGTGATTGATCTGTAATTCAATAGGATATCATGTGCGGTTCATATGCCAAAATGTGGTAGATGACTCACATTTCCCATCTCGTGATGTTTAGAATAACATGTATTAAATCTTATTGTGTGTCATTACCCTCATCTTGCCATTGAAAAGAGGTACTGGGAGCACCTTTTATAATGTTATGTATTCAGAGGATTAGAGTTCCTCTAGTGCAATTACGTATGTATGTTTGTTGCATTTAATTAGTTATGTTATTACAATTAATTGAAATATAATGGAAGGATAGCATACAAGAAAACCAGGCGTTGAACCAAGATTACGTAAATCATGAGAGAGAAAAGAACTCATCAACAATATATCATGATACAATTAAGAGTAGACAGATAAACTTTTACCCTTTTTTACATGCATTAAACTAATCAATAATAAATAAATTAGACATTATTCACCCTTTCTAACACGTATCGCCACAGAATAAAATAAGACAGTAGAAATAAGACAAGTTTGGCCCATACTTGGGTTGATACCCAAGTCCCTTGCCGCTATACAGCTTAAACTCGGGAAACATCAACAAAGTGCTCATAATACATACATTTGGTGTATGTATACATCTATGTATATAGAAAAAATGCACTGCAACAGCTGAAAGTTAAGCTGTTCGTTTGCAACTAACCAACTTTTGGCGTCTGATTATAGTTTAAGAAAAAATTAAATTTTACTTAATCATAAAGAATGCAAAGAAAAAACTCTACACGTAAAATTCAACTGTCAATTCAACCAGTGAAAACAACAGCTGTCATTCGTGACACTGGATGAGAAGGGAGGGAGAATTAATTTTGTAGACTATAATGTGTTAGTGTTGCTGTATAGTACAGGGTGTCGATAAAGTCTCTTATAAAAGTCTCTCATAAAGTCTCAACAGCACCTCTTTCACAAACAGGATCCCTGAAACACACAAATGCAAAATGTGATTAAAAACTTAAACAAACACTGAATACAATAGAACAAATCTGAATAAAATATTTCATCAATTGCATTGTAATAAATTTTTGAAATGGTAAAGACACTTTATGGGCACCCTGTACAGTAGAACACTTACATAACGTACAAACAAGTCACATGACGTCTATGGCAGGCTTATCAATGAAGAGATACAGCGAACGTAGATACAGTTCTTGAATGGGGGAGAATTTGCATAAGACCATTAATATCTTTTCCATGAGCCACGAAATGTACAATTTTTACAAACATGGTGAACTACTGAGCAAATTTTTTTTACATCAAGAGTAATTTTAAAACAAAGTGTTTCCTAAGAATAGTAATTTAAGAGCTGTCGTTCTCAACATTATATAAATTACTTAAAGAATGAAAATAGCAGTTTAGTGCTCCTTCTTTCAAATTTCAGAGAACTTCCTTGAGTCTGTATCTAAAATTCCCGAAATAAATATCTTGTGCTTCCTGTTTGTCAAATGTTCATCGTCAATACAATTCAGTGATATATGAAAAACACTATTGGTATCATCAATTATAGGAATCACTTATTTTTGTATTAATATCTGTACAAATATCTTTGACATGGGACAATGACATATACATTCGTATTCGCGTGGAATGTAACTCATTATTTCTAACTACAAGTAAATATTTATAGCAACCATAACCCTGATACCATCACGTTACTAAATAGACAACACCCTATGAAAAAAATAGTATTCGTGACAACCTTAATTTATAACCTTCGTATTCAGAACATATAATAAATATTTATATGAGAAATGCATGTATATTTTCTAACCCTATGATTTAAATGGGCGATATCATCGAACACAAATTTAGAATGAAAAATACATTTTGACAAACAACGCACGGATGACCTATCTGAAGTATTCATTTAAAATCGACTATGAGTTTATTTGATGCATGCTGAATAACTCGATGCAAGCTCAAGTCGTTGAATAAAATATACTGCAAATTGTCCACCAATTAACTGTGGATAAAAACTCCAAAGCCAATCTTCCTATTTTGCGTTACTGTGAGGCAGAAATTTCCACGTGCACTTTCCAAAGACTCACAAGACTTTATCCACGTGCACACTTTGCACAGTCCGCGTGCAGCATCTTCTGAGCGAGTGACCGACTCAAGAAGGACCACCTAGTCCAGCAATCGAAGAAATTTATCATAAGATACAGGACGATAGTGTTACTGATACCTGAACTCGTGTGACAGCAGGACTGCGCAAGCTGGCACGAGATGAAAGCACAACCATGTGTACACACAATCACCACGAGGTGGTCAAGTCGAAAAGTATAAAGAAGAGCCATCTTTTTTACTACTTTGCTCAATATGTCAAGTTCTTACTTTTCACTGAGAGCAGATTCTCAATATTTTAAATGATGGTTTTACCCATCATTTAAAATGAGTTACCACGTTGGCTTATGATGTTAGTAATGACTTTTGCCAACTCGTTGATAACGAAAGTATATCATATCTGACTTATTGATAACTGTATGTGACAATACATCTATTTCACTCACCTGTCATTGGCTACCTTTTTTATATATAAACACCATCTTTGGATGTAAAATCTAATATGTTCATGTTTCGCTTCACATAACAAGGAGTAATCTTTAATGAAAAGTTTAATTTATTTTCGAATTTCTTTACATGGGTGGTGATCGGTACTACCAAACTAACATAAATGAAGCCTAAAGTAATGAGTCTTGACTCGTGGAACAACTATTTCATAAGTCAACACTCTTTAAATACACATTAGGGTCGTTAGTATCTAGACTGCAATGTCGTCTACACGCTATGGATGAAGATGGCTTCGACACAGGTAGCATTGTTGTCAAATTTCCCGTCTGTGTGTCGGCTCATTTGAGACATCAAAACTATGTCAAGTACTACTAATACAAGAAAAGCTCCGTACTTTGAAATAACGGAAAATGTAATGATCAGAAAGTTACTTAACGAAGAAAAAGCAGCACAGAATTTGATTGTTACGTAATGCAGTGCTAGAAATATTTTTCGAGGCAGTGTTTTCAAAGTAAAATGCTGTAACAAAAGCAGCAGTGATAATACCGACGAAGAAAATACCCTGTAATATTTACGGTAAAAATCTGCACTATGTAATAAAAGCCGCCGTGATTTACTTGCATATAAATATACATCCTGACCCCTCATTACTGAATGAGAAAGTTGGACATTGATAACATGGATTATATTTAACACAGATTGCTCGCCCGGCTCAATTGAATGCTTGTCTAGCGTAATTCACTCAGGGGAGTTGCCTCGCGAGCGATTTTTTTAACGTACTTGTGCGACTTCCCACTCCGGAAGAATATTTTACGTTCTTGAGTTTTACAAGTGCAGAAATAAAGAGTGAAAATTTATTATAATTGTACCTGGTCGCCGAAGAGCATAACCTAATGGAGTATCATTCCTCTTAGTTCTTAATCCTTTCGATCCGACTGGCTACACCAGTAGCCACCGCATTTTTTTGTGTTGTCAGTTTCCTACAGCGTTTGCAGCAAGTGTAGGACGACCGGCATCTACAGTAATTAAAAGCAGCGGAAGTATCAACGTTATTTGCAAGCATTTACACTAGTCAAGCTATCACACCTTGTTGGCCATTACCTTGGAAGCGGTGCCGTTTAACATCAGGAGTTACGAGCTCGTCAGTTACGAAATTTTATTACGGAAGCACGGATGAATATTCTCGACTCTTGAAAACATTTTCTGATACGTCCGTTAAATACCCCTCAGCTACCGGAATAATTTTAACAAAAGCAATTATCCTATATTAGAGTTTTGATTTAAGACATTGCGACTAAGACAACATTGAGTCACGGCGTAATACTCGCAGTATAGTGTGAATTGTGTAACAATTTCTGCAGATCTTGCATATACATCACCGTGCCACTACTTGTCTCGGCTGAAATGCTTCAAAATCTTCTTCTCTAGAGCAGTCGAACAAGGCAATTTGAGGGACGTACCTTGAATGAAGATAAGTTAGGGCAAGAATTAGTAAAAAGCGAGTTTCAAAGAGAATGTATTCAGTACATGTTTTTATAATTTACTATTTATCACTCATATACTCTTCAGACCTTACGATCGCTTCATAAAGAACGAAAATGACTGCAAAATAATTTCACAAACGATGCCACTATCTATAAGTGTTCACCTTAAACAGTTAATTAGTTTCCCATTATAAATGGGAATTCTTGAAGTTTCCATACCTTAAAGAGTCGCAATAAGAAGAGAATATCACACGCCAGCTAGTGAATTTGTTTAATTTCTGTCAGGCACTATTGATACACTTGAGGATTGGATCAATCGTTGCCCAATTTTAACGTAGAAATTTTTTCAAGATTATTCTTGCAAAAAAAATTGCGTTATGGCTTATTCAATATCGTAGATTAATCGGAATAATTTCCTTTCAATGAGATTATTCCTACCCATTCAGCTTACAAAGAATGATGAAACTGATAATAGGAAAAATTGGTAGAAAACCAATCCAAGCTTTTAATCAAATAACACTGCCGGTAACGCAATATTCACTTTCCCATTTACACGACAAACATCGGGTAATCAGTTAGTACAGGGTGACTCATAAGTTATTGACCCTTTTAAAAACGCTATAACTATAAAACTACTTAACGAGGATAAGTATTAACTGTTGGTACTATCAATACACCACAAAATAAACTTTAAAATCCCCTCTTCAATATAAAAGTAACTTCATCTTTCTACCATTCCTAGTTTTAAAGTTAGAGCTTTTTAAAAGGGTCAGTAACTTATGGACCACCCCGTACAAGTCTTCCGGCACCTGTGAGGAATGTCTATCTACACCACATGGAAGCATGCGAGTCCTGATCATAAGATAGAAAGGATTTCCTTAAAGCCAGGACCAGATAACAAAGTCCAGTTTGGCTCAATCAATCACCGTTTTGGAGGTTAACGTTAGATCGGTGATTTTTTTAATACCTAGAAACAAGCGTCGGATGAGGTAGACGTATCTCACACACGACTAAATTAAAAGATTGAAAAACTTGAATGACAAAAATAACGAACTGTTTCTTACCCTTAATTTTGCCATAGATTTATGTTTCACCACATTTTTCCTACAGTTCAGATAAATCCAAAATCTCAATTACTGTTTGCTAACTAAGAGATCGGGGGAGCAATTGACCATAGAGAGTTGCTTTCACCAATAAAAATCTTCTCGTAGTGAAAATACAAAATGACGTTAGAAGAAAACAGAAGCACCAAACTTTGCATTTGATTAAGATAGACAATACAAGGCCGCCACGTCTCGTAAAAAAAGGCAACATGATAAATAAAACCTGTCATAAAGTGAAAACTTATACCCTTACCAAACCAACGCTATCAATGATGCTTTATCGTATATAAGCTTTTCCAGAAGGATGCAGCAACATTGGCGTATAATGTAATTTGAGAAATTTAGATACCAGAAAAATCGAGCTCAACCTTAAAAAATTTGATGCAAGTTTCTCAGAAAAACGTCGAAATAATTGAAATTTTTCAAAATAGACTTTTTAATGCAATCCTGAGAGCTTTCCCCACCCAACACGATAGACAAGTCGTTGCGGTGTTGTTTTAACACGTAAATAAACGCTTCTATTTTCGCAGTTACTTTAAAACAATATCTATAAAATCAGTACTCAGCAGTGCCATCCATAACACTATCGTGTTAATGTTAGGACACAAAAATTCTATGAAACCAGAGAAAATTTTCCAACCAGAGACTGAAGAAACGCAAGTGATGACATTGAAAATATAAAAATCAAAATAAAAACTCGTGAAAATCGTACAAACCATCAACAGTTTTAATAATATATTGCATTCTAGTGAAAATTTATCATCACAGGTTAAGATTAGCCATTACAGAAGTAAGCATGTTTTGTACACGAAGCAGGGCAGCAATTAAACGATAAACTTCGAAATTATCAGGCATTTAGCCTTTAATAACAGTGCATGTTCACGCATACTTTATATAAATAAATTAAAAACGAGTGAACAATACGCCAGTTCAATAAGTGTGTTTACAAGGTTTTAAACCAGTAGCCACTACCAACACATTCCGACAAAAGTAGAGTATTATTTCATGGAGACAAACGAAATGAGAAGCAAAATAAAAGTACTATGTAAACTGGTCAGGAAAATAATCTTTGCAATATACAGGGTGTCCATAAAGTCTTATGAAAGTCTCACCAGCACCTCTTTCACAAACAGGATCCCTGAAACACACATGTGCAAAATGTGATTAAAAATTTTAATAAACACTGCATATACTAGAACATATCTAAATAAAATCTTATCAATTGCATTTGTAATACATTTTTGAAATGGTAAAGAGACTTTATAGACAGCGTGTTTATGCTAGCTCTGTAAAAACTTGATTTCCAGAAGCTACAACAACTCCCTAGTCTAACTGCAGTTGAGCAACCAACTCAGCATAAGACAGTTCAGCTGGAAGTGTTAGGCATGAAATATCATACAAGGGGAGACTGATGAGAAATATTCCCCTAATGCTGAGTTTATGTAGCTAATTCTCTAGCCGGGCTTCTACACACAAATCTGAACGAACACCCACGCGAAATACAGCTGTATTTTTTCATATCGTAATTCATTACCAACAGTAGGACTCTACATCGTCGTATTCACTTGACGCACGTTAACGTTGATCGTTGTGAACATGACTGTTGGTAGCGTTACTCATCATGAAATATCATGCTTCAAAGCTTTACTAGTTAATATTTTGACTCTGTGGTAGTTTTTCGAGATTAACCCTTTCGGTACCATGATGCAAATATCAGAACCTTTTTCAACATATTTAACATCAAATTTAAAAAAAGATGCTTTGTGATGTTTTACGGTCACTGCATTGTCCTGATCAAACTGTAGCTTGCACTGCTCTACCAGCGTTTGCACAGACACACGTGTTGCTCTGCATCTTAATAGGCGAAAAATGACTGCGGCTACCAGAGATGCCGTCAGTACCGAAAGGGTTAACTTGATCAAAAAAATAAATTCCTTGTGAAAATAACAACATAAAACGCATGTGGCGACCGCAGTAACTACAAGCGAGATAGGTCAAAATTTTTTTACAACTTTTAAGCGAGCTTCAAATACGTTAACGAATGAAGTTATGAAAGAATGAAAGCGTCTTCATAAAAAATGAGAACAAAGAAACAGTAACAAAGCGGTTGAGAAAGTGTTAAAATATTACGATCCTATAACACGACGACTGTACAAGTGATGTACCCGCAAGGAACGTCTGAAGTGAAAGACATTTTAAAAAAAAATCACATTCCATAATTCACGTTCAAGAAGTGAACCACGCTCGCAACATCCGTCAGCAACGCAAGGTTTGCACATAACAAACACGAACAGAAAAATAACATTATGAAGTCTCACACGTAGTGATGAAAGGACAGCACACGCACACCAGACCACAGCAAGTCCCGCACGATCCACGGACAATTTGCATTCAAACCTCGTTTTATTTTTCTCACTTGAAAATCATTTTAGGACTAGTCATTAAAGTGCGATATTCTGATAAGAGTAACTGCCCTAGAAGTTTACAGAGAAGCTTTATGAGAAAAACGAGAAACAAGTTCACACTTAAATCCGCCGTGGGCTACAAAAAATATATCTCAATCAATCCTAGTAGAATGAAATTAAGCGTGGAGTGTTCAGAAAACTCTATTTTGGTAGAAGTTGACAATGAAGTGGCAGAGGTTCCACTGCAGAACGACGCTCAGGAAGTAGAGCACAACCACAACAGGCATTGCGAAGAAAAACACGCGGGTGTTGCGCAGGATAGGTAAACCTGCACAATTAAAGGACAAATTATGCCTGCAAAATTAAATAAGCTATTATACCTGCCAAATTAAGTTAAGTATTAAACAGGCAAAATTAAGTAGAAAATTATACCTGCAAAATTAAACAAATAATCCTGCAACACCAAGTATCAAACTCAATTGACACAATAATTACACACGAGCACAATGTCGTCAACGAGGAACAGGCTGCCTCTAACGTCTCAAGGAATTGAATAAAGAAGCAAAATACTCACTGCTGTAGCCAAGGAAGGTGATGTAGATGTAGTAGCCGATGGCCAACACCCACAGCGAGTTCCCTACCAGTAGTGAAGCCAAGGAACTGCCTTCGAAATACGCTGTAAAATAAGAAGCTCTTTCATCATATCGCACGAACACGCGGCAGCAGAAAAACAGCCTTTTTTTCCCTAATTAACCCTGCAGCACTGAACATGGATATAGTTTGCCTGAGGCTAGTGACGTCTATACTCGTGTTCAGTGCTCCAGGGTTAAAGGGATAAAAATAAATGAAAATTTACTTTCCAATCAGTGTTTTAATAAGATTCACAAATTGGACGAATGTAAATTAATAGCTAAGTTGATATCATGAGCCTTTCATCGATCAAGGATTCATACATCATACTTAAAAAAAGGCATCAAAATGTTAGCTGCACTCTCAGGCACGCAATTCAGAAAAAAATTCAAAAACGCAAATCAATTTGTTTTAACAACAGAGAACAATAAAGAAAGTTATTACATCCTACTGCATTGTCTACAATTAATATGTGAAACTTCTCAGTATTTTAGGTATGCTCTATAGAAGATTTACCATCCATGTTCAAAATAATTATGACAGACTGCTGGATCACATTTTCCACACAAATTTCAAAAAGGGGATTTCTCCCCTCAAGTTGTGACTGAACAGGTCATAATTCAAATGCATCCACATGTAAGGGTACACAAACACTCCTGCAGCGTACGGTTGCAGTCTAAAATGAATTTCAGAACGCATGAGTGGGACCTTGAACCAACACCCAAGTAATTCCCCCTTCAAAATTCAAAACTAAAGACACCGTCACTCACTGCTATATAATAAAATCATGAAGAAATGCAGGATTAGAAGAGGTGGGAAGTAGGCGTTGAGGTGCACATCGAACGCGTAGCCCCACTCCACGTCCTGGTCGAAACACGTTGGTTTCACCAGGTAGTGATTTACGAGGAACCTGTAGCAACCATAACAATTATTATATACAACCATCAGTCGCAAATGGGTACAGTATAAGCTATCATTTATTCGTTAAATAGGAGTACATCCGGAACAGCAGATGCTGTCAACAACCATCAACTGCAGCCATTAATTCAAACTTCGGTTAATTTCCCATAAGCCATCGATTCAAACTTCGGTTAATTTCACGTAACCCATCAATTCAAAATTCGATAAATCTCTCACGCCAATGATAAATCACTTTTTTACGAGTAAGTGCATAACCTACTAATTATAGTCTCTCATTCAAAAAAACACGCTTGTCATGCTACCTGCTAACACCTCACCCAATCAAACCACACCATTTGCAGCACACATCTCGAATCTTTCAGTTAGGAAGTAATTAAGTCATTTTGATGAGGTGAAAACATCATAAGGGCACTCATGGCTGAGGCGTAACATCATAAGGGCACGCATGGCTGAAGTAACATCATAAGGACACTCATGGCTGAGGTGTAACATCATAAGGGCACGCATGGCTGAAGTAACATCATAAGGACACGCATGGCTGAGTCGTAACATCATAAGGACACGCATGGCTGAGTTGTAACATCATAAGGAAACTCATGGCTGAGGCTCACCAGAGTAGTGTAGCAACGATAGCTCCCACCAGCAGTGTGTCCACCACCACAGTGTACAGCAGGAAGAGCAGAACCCGCGATATGTGCAGTTGTAGCACCACACCAAAGCACAGGCTCGTCACTGCCACATACAGGGTCACATGATACGAACGTGATTGAAATATGTATGTGTAATTGATGTGCACGTGCGTGATTGATGCTTTTACGTTAGACGGCATGGCACTAGGGTAGCAGCCAAGAATGGACGGTTCGTTTCTGTTATTATTTTCTATTATATTCTATGCGTATTGCTGTGTTACATACATAGAAAGGGAATAACAGACTTTTCATAACTTTTATTTCATTTGAAGCCTCAATGGTGATACAAATGAATTGGAAGATGCGATACATATTCGACTGCTCAGGAAGCAAAAATCAAACGCGATAAATTTGGTTGTTCCTTCAAGGAACTTGGGGTACAAACTGACCTACTTCTTGCAACGCAGCACATGAAGTGTGAATGCCACAAAATAACAAGAAGTCATGCCATTAGAGATCACAAGGGTCAACTAAGGCACCACATACACCAGCGTCGAGAGCAACTCTTATTTTAGAAATGAATATTGTACATTACAATAAAAAACTATGGCATAACAGATTATAAGGGTTTAACTAAGGCACCACATACACCAGCGTCGAGAGCAACCCTTATTTTAGAAATGAATATTGTACATTACAATACAAAACTATGGTATAAGAGATTATAAGGGTCAACTAAGGCACCACATACACCAGCGTCGAGAGCATCTCTTATTTTAGAAATGAATATTGTACATTACAATAAAAAACTATGGCATAAGAGATTATAAGGGTCAACTAAGGCACCACAGACAGTAGTGTCTGAACATACAGTACTTATAAATAATTAAAAGGGTCATTATTAGTAAGAAGAAAGTACTCACCTCCAAGCCAGAAACACAGAAGAATCAAAAAAGCAGGATCGTCTCTGGCAAACTGTGACTTGGTTTCTGGAAAAACGAAGATTTTAGAATCCTGATGGACAACCTGATCACAAAATACCACAACAGGAGAAAATCTTTCATATTTGATTGAGAATACAAAAAAACATAATTTTGTCAGTTCAACTGCACTATAACGCTAACACGCATTAAGTTGTGCTATCTTTTACGCCAGAAGTCTAATTTCAAACAGCTGCATAGGTGCAGATTTTAAATGAAAAACTTACGTTTTCTGTATACAAAATTTCTAAAAACTTTTCTTGGAGAAATGAAGAGATAAAGCATCTGCCATGCAGCAAACTCG
Source organism: Trinorchestia longiramus (assembly GCA_006783055.1). Classification (NCBI taxonomy): domain Eukaryota; kingdom Metazoa; phylum Arthropoda; class Malacostraca; order Amphipoda; family Talitridae; genus Trinorchestia; species Trinorchestia longiramus. Next base: position 36,031 of record VCRD01000568.1, read on the forward strand.
AAGTCCATCTGACGGAACTTGAAGATGCGCCGCAAGAAGCGGTAGCGTTTGGCTGCTGCAGTCATGCAGTCTTGTCTGGAGTATAAGAAAATGGGGTTTAATAAAGCCAAATTACAGATATTTGGCTGCTGCAGTCATGCAGTCTTGTCTGGAGTATAAGAAAATGGAGTTTAATAAAGCCAAATTACAGATATTTGGCTGCTGCAGTCATGCAGTCTTGTCTGGAGTATAAGAAAATGGGGTTTAATAAAGCCAAATTACAGATATTTGGCTGCTGCAGTCATGCAGTCTTGTATGGAGTATAAGAAAATGGGGTTTAATAAAATTACAGGTGTTTGGCTGCAGCAGTCCTGCAGTCTTGTCTGGAATATGAAATACACTAGCTGAGCATAGGAGTAAATATGATGGTCCATTTAAGAAATGAAATAAGCACAGCTATTCACCAACTTCAAGATTGGCTGTAATAAAAAATTATATGAGTGAAGCATTTTCTTTTCATGTAATGGTCACTTTTTGATATAACTTGCATTTGCTAATAGTACACTAATAATTTCCATAAAAGTCCATCACAAAATGCAGTGCATGTAGAGCAGAAATAGCACCACATAATACACAAACACTTGGCTATTCAACTTAACAAAAAGAGGATAGACTAAAGTTACAAGATACCCATTACATTCCTCATTAGTGTTAGTTTTTCATTTTTGAAGTTGGCTTTGCTCTCACACCACATTTGTCAGACTCAAAATCTGTTATAAACTAAACAATGAAAAAAATTTGGTGTGTTTAAAATGCATGTACATTGAAAAAGCTTTTGACATCAATTACTGACAGTAATAATTTAGATTAGCTAGTCAACCTAAATTTATTTCTCTTTATACAAGAACCACATCCTTATTTTATACCTTTATATGATTGAAGCAAAAGCTTTCTCTGTACAAACCTTATACAACACCAAGTTATCTTTATCCTGCATATTCCTCTCCCTCAAGAAACAAAATACACAAGGCCCAAAGCTGCCCTCTTTTCTCCTCATCCTATACCACAAAGATTACAGGATTTTCTTCTCCCCCTTTGCACCCTGGCCAGTCTCTTACACCATACATTACTAAAGCCTGAACTCTGCATCTCATTCTTTAGCGAATACTACAGTCAACCCTCGATAAGACGGACTACTAGGAAGCCACCTGGAAGCCAGGATCACCTTCCGTGTCATCTAACCACGTCCTAACATCATCTTCAGACACTTCTCCTTCGCCTGCCCTTCTAAGGATATCCGGACGACGTCCGTCTTTTCCGATATCCGGATTACCGAGGTCCGTCTTATCGAGGGTTGACAGTACTGCTCAACAGACCTGTGGTTGACTGGTGTAGGAAGAGCAGAGCCACTTCTGTAGCTCAAAGGAACGGACTGGGAGCTGGTGAATGATGTGACTGAGGGGCTTCTCACTGGAGGCTTGCTAGTATTGCTGACACTGGTACTGGGATAAGTGAAACCAATTTTATTGGTAGCAGTACTGGAATAAACTTATAGTAGACAAAAATAGAGTCCAGATTAAAACTTAGATTCAATAGAGTTCACATTAAAACAGAAATGTGAAATCTTATGGATTGGAATGCTAACTACAGTCAAATAATTACCTAAGCCAGCAATAGATACTGCCAAGAATTTTCTGAAAATATTTAGGCATTGTTTTTTAATCCAGTGAATGCAATGTACTGAAGACATATTGAATATTTCCCTTCAATGTACCTCCAATTCATATTTTATATAAAAAGTAATTTCTATAGCACAATGACACTCAAAAGAAATTGTCTTGCAAAATGACCATGAAATGGGATATAACTCAACTAGATGATTAACCTTCTATAAAGTTCCATTCACAAATTAAATGTAGCACTAGTTAGATGACATTTGATTTCTGCTGAGAAAATATAAAAAATACATAGGAGTAAGTGATATAAATATATTTACATCAATATCTCAGACCATGCAAACTCTTTATAAAAAGTGTAATTTTGTACACAAAAAATCAAAATAAATTATGAGTGAACCACTGCATTTTCAAGGCTACTGATAGGTACAGTTTACCCCAGGCCATGTTGAGGAGCATGGAGACAGGTAGAGAAAACAAGCTGGCTTGCACCAGAGCTAAAACTGTCATAATTTACTGATAACAAATGCTTCAAGTACAGTTCTTCTCTAACCCATTTCCTATGATGACATTTACAACTTCTAAGTATAATTCAACCTTTTGATAGCAATACTGCACTAAAACAACACTTAAGAATCATTAATTTGTTTCTTTTCATAAACAAATTTTTATTCTGAATGGGCATATCAGTGGCTTGCATCACAACAAATGAAATCATAGGAAGACCCACCAGTAGCTCACATCACAGGATATTTGATTTATTAAACAAGCAAGAACAGAGTCATCAGTCAGCATGACAGAGGTTTCTAAGAATAATTTGAATCCTGTTCAGCCATCAACTCTCCTATAGTCAGATAAGAGTAGTAACACAAAGCATGCTTGTTAAAATCATATGATAGGGTAGGAAACATAAAAAGTATAGTTATACACTACATAAGTTTTAATGCACATGAAACTAACCTCATCCTGATGAAAGGAGATCAAAATCATACAGCAGCTGTAGCTGATACAGCAGCTGTAGCTGATACAGCAGCTGTAGCTGATACAACAGCAGCACTTGAACTCTACAGAATTACAAATTTCATGTTTTTCTGATGCTTTAGAAAGAACAAAACATCAAATAACTTTATTTTGAAATTAACAAAAAACTTTTTCCTTAATTATCAAATCCTTCACCCACAATAGAAAGGTGAAACAATATATTACCACCATGAAATTCAAATAATATGAAGACAAAATACAAGCAAAAAATCAGGATAAATGCAAAACATACCAACTAACAGCAAAAAGAGGCTCTAATATACAATTTTTCATCAATCCAACCAATAAAAAGCTTCATAAACCTAACAAGATCACACAGAACCCTCCCCTGAAACAGGTGGAGAAAAAGTGTGTTTGCACTAAAAAAACAATGCACAACAACCTCATCCATGAGAGAACATAGATATGAGGAAAGAAGTTTACATAAATATTATCCTGCAGTGGCTCAGTTAAAATGTTTAGGAATAGAATTGAACTGTCAGTTAAAGAAAAACTACTTGAAGAATACTGTAATGTGATGCCAAGAATTACCCATAGCTAATGCCTGAAAATGTTCTCATTTTCCAGTATTCATTTTAAAGGATTTATTATGGCCAATAAGTTTCCAGGTAACACCTGTTAAGAAACTTAAAGCAACTTATAGCCACCCAGTTATTCTTTAGTGGGTAATACTTCATCATTAAAAACTGGATCTCTTTATGAATATTTTTATATAATTGTTGTGAATTTATTCCTCCTCGACAATCTCTTGCCTTGACAATAATATAAACACAAATTTACTCAAGGGGTTAAGCATGCCATTATCACAAAAAATAATATTTAAGATGAAAACTATGGCTATTTTGATAAGTTAAGAAACATAAAAATTCAATACATTATATAAATTATTAATGTACTACAATTAAGAAATTTTGTATAAACTTGATTATAATTTACTTTCCCACAAAAAGTTTACAACAAAGTGATACAATTTAATTGTAGACAAATATTTATTAGCACAAATTTCAATTTCACTTTTTTCTAAAGGCTATGCTCACTAAAAAAAATGGTCATATCAATTGTGCTTGTATGACATATACCTTACAAAGCAGTATTATTTGAATTTTAGTTTCTGGAATACAAAAATGTAATGGTAAATATTAAGATTTGTATCTCTGATGATTGGCTGCAATTAATTTAGTCTCAAAACCTAGCACAGAAAAGCAATAACAGAGAACTATTAGTATTTCCTGAGTGCAAAGAACATCATTTTAAATTTTTCTAACATTTCATAATGGCAAAAATGCCTTTACCCTTCACATGGAAAGACCATTGCAAGGTAGTAGAGCAAATATTATTTGTTACACCACCATCATAGTAGTTCAAAATAAGTGCAATTTCTAAAGCAGTACTAAGTTATACGCATATTTTACATTTGGAGCTTGATAATTTATAATATAACAGCTATACTCCGTTATAGAGATTATTCTAGAGCTGTACCTCAGTCTTGCAGTATTTATTTGAGTTAGGGCAGACTTTTGAGCTCTGTTCTATTTCTGTCTGGCTAGGATCAATATAAGACCGAGTTTTTTCCTACACCACCACATATTTTTAACCTTGACAATTTCTACCAAGGTAATGCCAAAAAAGATAATTCTACTTCACAGATACGCACTCGCACTTTGCCCGTAAATTTAGAAAACTGCTCTGCATACGATGGCAGCACCGTTGTAGTTCTTCTGAACTTGTGACGGACACGCTAACAATTACACAGTTTTGAATATTTTTATTGTGGTGTGGGTAGCGGTGAGTAACATTGGAAAAACTAATTTTTTCCCTTCCCATTGGAGTCTACATTACTGTTCTATTTTTGATGGCAGTTACTATTTAAATGTTTTTATTTGTTCATTCCTGAAGCGGTGGAAGCAAAGTATTCTGCGCCTTCAGGCATAAAATATAAGTTTTACTCAATATCAAATTGCTTCAATAAAGTAGTATCAAATCCAGCATGACAAAATGTATAAACGTAACGTCTTCTTATGAAAGAAATATTAAGATGTTATATTGAGTCTTGTTACGATTTGGGAATTAATTCAACCGTAATATGAACATTTTTGAGTCGTTCACACTCATTGAACACATAAAATTATAAAGGAACCAAAAACACAAAAGTGACGAATAAAAAATTGATTTATTGAAAAGAATATGTGCTTCTTTCATTGAACTCTCGTACTGGTTGGTTGTTAGAACTGGAGCCCTCCAAAAAGGTTTCTGGCAAGTGTAGTGACACTCAGCCCACCAGTCTAGACTCAAGCAACAGTTCTGTAGCTCAAGTTCTTGTCAAAGTTCGGTTTTTTAGTAAAGGTTCACTAAACTCATATCAGTATTTGTTCCAGCGAGTAAGGATCTCTGTTCAAATCCTTTTCTCTAGAGATCCTCCAACCTACCAACAGTAAAAAGGAATTGGGCCACAATTTTTATGATGCAGAGCAGCACTCTAGACGAGTAGTCACCACATTATGGAACATTTTAGTGGCCCTACACCACCACCGAGGACATTCTTCAAGTTGAACTGCAGGCCAAAGCGTTGAAACAATCTTTTCAGTAGGTGACACTGTGCTAAATTGTAGTCACAATTCAGAATCTCATACTGCTTCTTACTCCCTAGAACAGTGGTTCCCAAACTGTGGTACGCGTACCACTAGTGGTACACGAGGGCCTTCCAGGTGGTACGCTGCTTGATGCGACAGAGCAGGATTTGCAGCCACCGTGGCCGAGTGGTCTGCGGCCCGTGTTCTGTATCGGGTCTCTGCTTCATGTAGAAAGACCGCGGGTTTGAACCCGGCCATGGACACGAGTTATTTCTCGTACGCCGCGCCGTGCACTCAACCCGCTAAGCACTCAACTCCCCGCCCATGAAGACGCCCATCAACCTCCCGGGATCGTCGCATGGAGCTCACCATCACCCTTACTCTTAGAATGTTAACCTTAAGAATTTGAAAAACTAATGTACTAATGTCTATGTACTGTGTACTCGATTGGAAATAAAGATTGTTTGTTTTGTTTGTTTGTACGCGAATACTTTCGGGGTCATGCACAATTTATATTTTGTTATTTGACTCCTTCGACGTGGGAGTGCGAGCAGGGATTTTTAGCCTTCATGACCATCAAGTCGAAGAGCCGGAACCGTCTTGATGCGACAGAGCTGGATTTCCGATGTGCTGTGAGTAAAGTCAAGCCCCGCATTGACCAGCTGGTGGAGAAGAAGCACATACAGCCCTCGCATTGAGTTGTTTTCTTAGTTGATTTGCGTGTTCTACTTGTACAAATATGGAAATAAAGTGATATCTGATCGAATTTAGTTTCTCTGGAACCAGGTGGTACGCGGCGACTGTACGGGACCTTCAAGTGGTACTTGATCACAAAAAGATTGGGAACCACTGCCCTAGAAGGTGGTAAGCTGTTAAAATATTAAATATTTTCTCGTACTAAATTCATGCATGAGTCTCATTTCTTAGGATTTCTTTCGTTTCCGTAGTTTCTGCAATGTCTAAACATTTTTAGTCTCTTTCAAGGTATTGAAAGTACCATCAAAGGTTATGTTATAAATATAACTTGTAAGACGAGGATTGAAACCAGCTTGATCTTTTAGTGGCTCGTCAATGTTGAGGCGTTTGATAGGGTAAAGAAGGTTTCCGTTATTGTGTTGGAGGGTCATTCCAAAGACGTGCCACGCTTTATTTACTCTTTTATTCACTGTTCATTTAAAATACACTGCTTTTCGTTGTTGAATTTGGTCCATTTTTCGAATTCTCTTTTGAATAGTGTGGGGTCAAACGAGCATGAGTTAAAATAGTTTAAAAATTTTTTTTTTCTGCATTTTCCAAGACAATGCAATTGTACGATTCATACAAAATACGTTGCTTAAAACAACAAATGTAGCTAAACAGCACTCCTCTGAATTTTATAAAGTATATACAATTCTCTACAAAAACAAAAATAGTGGTGGAAAACAAATTTAATTTGGAGGCTTAAAAAAATTCTTTCATATTCAGTTAGGAAGTTTCCATTTACCACTAATGCCCTTAAATGCTTTCTGTCTGCTTTAATTAGATCACGACACACTTCATGTGAAACCTGGGTCAATTCAGCTTTGGTAACAATCTTCCATTTATAAGTGTGCGTCACCCTCTGCTTGCGTACCTGCTTCTTATTATTCTCCATGGATTTTAGATAGGATTTGCACTAAGTGATTGGCCAGTTTGTTTATTTAATCATGTTTATTACCGTTGATTCAATCACAGAGGCTTTGACCGTACGTTGGAATCAGTTCTGTAGGAATCACCATTCATTTCCAAGCTTAAGTTTTTCCATTGATCTGAGCAAATTATCCTCTGACATCTTGCGATACTTGATATCCTTCATCATCTTTTTTACTACTTGTTGTGATCTGGGGCTATTGAAAGAAAAACAATACTAACGTTACTAAATAATAAATACAACACTAATAAATAATTGAATTAGTGATAAATACTACTAAAAATTAAAATGTCCAAATCCGTTTTGGGTAAACATGGCTTCTCTATTCAATGGAGCAACATAGAGAAATAGTATTTATTTGGTAATATGCTGAACTAAGTACAAATACTTCTTACACTCGTCGTTCAGGCGATTTTATTAAAAGATTTAATCTAATTCTTTATCTGATACAACAAAACTACGAAGTACTCTTTACCATGTGAGGCAATTAGTCGTTATGTTAATGTTCATAAATCCATTGACTGGCCCCAAACAGTGCACCTACATTTGGTTTATACCGCGAAATTCCAGCGTAATAAGCATGGGATATAAATAATTAAGCGATATTTTATTTAATTTTATTAAAAACACTGAAAGAATTTCAGAACAGGATGTGAAGGATTGAACAGAGGTATCTAGTACTTTTAAATGTGTGAAATTGGCAGGAAAATCAAGCTTACTGTTAAAAAGGCTGACTAAATTACAAAGATCACATCTGCATAAATAATCATCTTAAGCATTTTATTCTTCCTAACAGCATGGAGACAGTACTATTTTTCAAGTACTTCTTCGTTGAATTTTCTTGTTTCACAAATAACTCAGGTGAACTTTTAAAAGCTTCACATGACTATACTAGCTTTAATAACTAAGTTTAAAGGCTTTCATCTGCCTATATATACATAAGCTGAATGAAAGCTCGGCCAATCTGAGCTACGTCCGTAGAGTTTCGACATCGTGCCTCGCTCTTGAAGCATCGATCGTGTTTGTTCCACGCGTTTAGTAAAAATCGGAATCACAACAAGTTTTCCTTAGACATACATATATCACATGTGCATTATAACTTAGTAATAACACTACCTCGCAGTATGGCTACCATATACGTAAAAGAATTCTTATAGCTGTTACTCAGCTAAAAATGGGTATTGACGCTAAATTTCTATGAAACAAGGTAGAGTAACAAACGTTGTAGTATCGATGATAAAGCCATTTTAAAAACTGTAAAATATTTGGTTTGGTTGTTCAATCATGATCTATTTGTTAGCCTCTTAATCTTTCATAATACATAATAAATGCATGAATACAACCGTTAACATTCTAATATCTTCAACCGCTTTAGCAAAAACGGGCTACCGTTAATACGTCACAAGGTGAAAATAAAGCAAGCCATCTAATACATGTTCCATCTAAGATGAACCTTCATGTAGTTAATACTTCCCAAGTATTAAAGTTATAAGTTCGGTTCTAAAATTCCCAAGCATATTTTTGCAAGTCAAGGACTGTACGCTGCCCGAACACACACTACTGACATATAATATTTCATACGTATTTCATATTCTATACTTTCTAACAAGCTTATAGCTATTGAATTATCCACGTTGAGACGATATAGACAGATTTTTTATCGATATAAATATGCAATTATTTATATGTATATTGTAGTTTCTGCTTTCAATAATGTTTTACATTCTTACTATATAACTGGTATTGATCGCGTAAGTGCATTTGGGTCATTTCATGAGTTTTTCTAGGGCCGTCGCTTTAGAATGTTTTTTAGGTATAAGAGAATAAGTTTGCTTAAGTTAAGCGATTTAAATTTAATATAGAATATATACACATATTTTTTTCAATTACCGATTATATATGTTGTTCTGAAGAAAGTACGTGCTATCCTATACGACTAAAACAAACAAACAAACAATCTTTATTTCCAATCGAGTACACAGTACATAGACATTAGTACATTGGTTTTTCAAATTCTTAAGGTTAACATTCTAAGAGTAAGGGTGATGGTGAGCTCCATACAACGATCCCGGGAGGTTGATGGGCGTCTTCATGGGCGGGGAGTTGAGTGCTTAGCGGGTTGAGTGCACGGCGCGGCGTACGAGAAATAACTCGTGTCCTTGGCCTGGTTCGAACGCGCGGTCTTTCTACATGAAGCAGAGACCCGATACAGAACACGGGCCGCAGACCACTCGACCACTAGTAGTTCACATGGCCCCTTAAACTGGTTTTGTGATATATTTAATTTTGATCATAAGCTCTGTTATCATCTTACATCATATAGCCTTTATTTTATGTTTAATGAATATTAAGAACATAAAAAGTTTCGAATTCCAGTGCTCTGCAACTTTCAGCAAATGTCGTACAAGAGAAAGTTATTCAGAAAAAATTCAAAAAGGCAGTAGTCAATGAAGTAAAACCTTTCTTTCCGTTTTTCTAATGAAAACGACTTAAAATTATTTTTTATGTTTCAGTAGCCAAAAATAGCTGAACTTCACTGGTACAAATAGTGCTTTACTATAGCAGGTCACTTCAGTCTCTTGCTAATCAGTTAACTTAACTTTTCTTTTTGAGCATCATCGTTTTCTGATAATTCATCTGCGGATGATCGACTGTCTTTACACTTTTCACTGATCGTTAATCTAACTCTAACAGCTTTTACAACATCCAGAGTCCACATAATGTGCATAAGTAGCATGAGGAGTCCTAAAATTTGGGCACACAGCATACTTGGCCAAAACGATGTGCCCAGACTGCGTTTTAATGTGAACATGGGCTTCAGCACCATCAGAGGGTAGGCTACGAGTCTCGTAGAAACCCATACAATACTAAACACCACCATAAGTGCATCACATATCTTATATAATTTCGCATAACTGCACATTTTCGATATCGATAAGAAAATATCCGCTATTTCGTGGATCACAAGTGAAACTGTGAGAAGTCTAATAATATTCATCTTGAAACCCAAACTGTAGAGCAATAAACTAATCACATGGTGACAAACTATTTGATAATAATCATTACGGCGATCTTCATAATGACATGCAAACATTTGATTGATAGAATGACCGCAGTTGATAGCACAAAACCACCATATTCCAGCCGGAATTTTCTGAAACGGATAGTTGTCCATGAGTTTCGTTGAATCCCAAACGTATTCTTGAGGCATTAACAGAACTATTGCGAAGGTCAAGTTGCATATACGGAAAATTGTCTTCCAACCCTGATTGCAGAACTTTTCGGACGTTGTCATTTGCATGGACAAATCTTTTTGACGCAACCACATTTCAACTTGTCGTTCTGACCAACCGATTCTGGATGCAGCTTCCATGAGCAGTTTTCTGGGAGGTCGAGCTCTGTTGATGCCATACAAATTCCCTAATGTTTCTTCTTGAAGAGGATGTTTGTATAACTTTGAACGAATTCCAGCTTTGCGAGCAATGGGCTGCATCAGTAGAGGTATCACGCAATGCTTTCTAATAACAAACAATAGTGAACTAAAAAATAAAGACCATATCCAGAATTCCTCATGATTAGGAAAGTCATTGCCTAGTTTATGCTTAACATCGTTCCAAGTATAACCTTCGGGAAGCCAAAACCAATCGTCCCAGGTTCTATTTGCCATCTTAGTTTTAGAGTTAGGTCACTCTTGAAACGTATGCTAGGTAGTTCCCTGCAAAAAAGGAAAACATTTATTTTATATACATGAACACGTAGCCAGCATAGAAGTTAATGAAATACGAATTTATTTGACTATGAACTCAAATGTTGGTGGTAACTTTCAAGGAAATATTAAAATATCGTTAAGTCTGAAATGCTTACGCAGTGCACCTGAAGATCTATGAATTGCAGGAGGCAAAAGCTTGAAAGTCTAAGTTAGTGTGAAGCAGGAATGGGGTTCGGCGACTGCATCGTTCGAAAATGATACCGAAATGTGGAAAATCTTCTGTTGAGCAAAGAAATTAAAAAGGACAATGAAATGAACATTCAAAAAATACAACAAATGAAATGATTAATAAATTTTGTACACTCCGTATTAAACTGTTACTGAGCATCAAATTGATAAGTATGAAATATGACAGTTAAACTATCGAATTGCGTTCAATTGAATTTTAAACCTCAAAACGCAAAAACAGACTAGGACGGTTCTCGCAATATCAGTGCAGTAAGAGCAATTCATATCTAAGGACAGAGAATTTTGTATTAAGTCACGCCTAAGTAATAGATACAAAAAAGGACGCTTGTCATTTGTTCAATTGATTCTCGGTACCAAACGCATGCCGTCCCTAACAGTAGTCTTGATGCAGTTACGAACCATGATTCGTATCCTAGCCTCCTTCGTGATCAGATCCGTAACTCTTCAACACACACTTGGATGACTCTTCAACTTTGTTCTCTTCTCCATTGCTTCATTCATTTGCTAAATTCAGGTGTTTTTAATCTAAAAGGATTGAGTAGATCCAGATAGTCGACCATCGAGGAGTCATGGTTCCTCAGTGACTGTACAGCAGCGCCAGAGGTGGTAGATGTGGAACCATAGATTACGCTCTTCTCCATTTATAAAAGTCGCTCAACACTCAATATGTTTGTCGCACAATTGCCAGTGACTGTATTCTCGGATATTTATAGTTAGCTTCACAGTCTGCTTATATAATAAAGGTGAAAAGCATGGCTAAAAACTCAGTTGATAAATATTGAAAAGTAACTGATTATTAATTCATAAAAACTAAGATGTTTGATGATTGTTGAAATCGAAGTTCATTGATAATTTATGAAATCTAAATTGATTGATAATTGACAAAAACTGAATTGATTTACAACATTGAAGTCAAATTATTTCCTTGACTTTTTAGGAATCTTTTGAGATCAACAGCTGGTCGCCTTTTATTGAACGAAATTCTATGTCGGATACAGGAATGGCAGAAGAACGCTGTCTGCCTTTTCCGTCTCTCTGTGGGTCAGCACTCACTTTCCATAGCACCGTATTTTTCCTTAACATGATCTAAATTCCTACTGCAGATTGTTCCATAATTTCTATTCTTTATTCTTGCTAGAATGAATTTTCTCCGGGGTTTTCTATTTGAAAATAAACCCTCTTGGTTTTCTGTTATGTCAATACCCTTCATGTGAATTTTTTCGCTACGAGATGTAGTACCTTGGAGATGAGAGAAAGAAGCGTTAGAGGAATACATATATTTTTTGGCTTATGTCCATCAATTGATGTCAGATTGTTTAGATTATGAAAGTCCTGACAAGCGTACATGAATATAGTGAATAGGTTAAAAATCTATTGCGAAATATTGTTCGTTCGAGATTTGTAGCCAAGAAATTGAAATAACATGAGCTTGTGCTGCTAGGTCCGTGGTGTTGAAGGTTCGAACCCCTACGCAGCCCCTGAATTTTCTCCTGCTTGTGACGCATGGATCAGGTAAGCTGACTGACTTGACTTAAACTATTTCCTCAAATTATAAGATCATCACTCGTGTCCGTACGAGCCCCTACCTCATGTCACATGATGGGCGGGAACAGTCCTTGCGAGGGAATTAAAGAACCATTGTACGTGAATAGAATAAAATTCCTTTCTTTAAAACAAATACGACTACTCGAAATATTTCGGAATTCTCATTGTAATGGAATATGTTATCAAAGTAGAAGTGGAAACGTCAGGTCCTATCTGAGCTTCCTAAATCTGATAAAATTTTACAGCAAATGTTAATGTAAAAAGTTGTTAGTATAATGTAAAATTTCTGTACACGTCTTAAGGAAAAATTTTAAAACCACTGTATATGATAAGCATAGAAGCATTGAAAACAAACCATCTGAGTACCCACATTTTCACAGAGGAATTTGAAATGAGACCTAGGGAACATGACGGGACACGCAGTACAATTCTATTCAATTTCACGAATTTGCATTCCTGTCATTCAAAATTATCTTTTAAAAACATAAAAATTACTCACAAGTTCAGCACCACCAAAAATTACACACGGGAAGTGGATCTAGTCATGGGCTGCCTCTCCATAGAGAATTAATTAATTTTGTTACTTAAAATGACGGTAATTCTAATAAAAAATTGAAAATTCTGCGTATGCAAATAAATTCAGTTATAAAATTTCACGTACGAGGATTTGTATTTTGGCTGATTTTTGCAGTTATTTGAATTATAGTAAAATGTAGGATACATCTATTTAAATTTTAACTCATGTAAAGCTCCTTCCGTCAAAAATGCAGAAAAGGTGATTAAGATCCCTTGAACTTAGAGTAAACATTTCTTCCAGTGTTCTCTATCGTTAACTGGTACTCAAAAGTCATCATAATTGAGCTCTCATACTTTAGTTTTGATGATGAACTCAAACTCAAAGGAATTACCTGATTCTATGTCAAGTTGAAAATTAAAAATATTAAAATATAAACACTTTCTAAGTTATCGAATTATAACAAGTGAGGGTTTGAATATTTCACAATTAGAAGAGTGAATTTTCAGTTAGTTTTGTGAGTCGCCACACGAAAATAAAAATTTGTGAATTGTCTGTAGCAAAAACGTTTCTGTTATTAGTCCTGTCACCTGATTAAAAAGAAAATATTATTATTATTATTGTCACTGCATTCAATTTTCCCCGTAAGCAATTTACGTAAGCATATGTACATGAAATTAATTATTTCACTTCTGTTTTCGAGTAATCAGAAACCCGTTATATTATTTAAGACATGTACATGTTTCGAGGGAGTCCTATAACAACTGCTTAGATGAGGAGCAAAAAATCAGACGAGGGCCGTGTTTTTCGAGCATACTTGCAATTTCCGAAGTTTATACGTAACCCAGCTTAAACGGTCGGTTGCATTCGAGAAAGATAAAAAATGAAAATATAGAATGAAAGTAAATAAACATTAGTTAACAGTCTTGAAGAACAACTTCTGCTTAGATCTTTATTGCCAAGATGCAAACTCAAATCCAGTACAGAACTCAACCCACATACTTACTAGTTCTACTGATATCGTCCAGTGAATGTCGAGATTGGAAGAAGTAATTGATCCTGTTGAGGTATAAAATTACTTGATGTGGTTCCAGGAGCTTCCCTTATACCTGTTCTGCCCAACGTTTAGTCCAAGACTAGAGATTAAAAACTAAAGACTGTCTTAAGTTTTCGACCAGGGGGCGGAATCTGAGGGAGTCTGGTGAAGCAAAAAATGAATACGACGTAAAAAAGGTGATTCCTTATTTTCAAGGTCGAATGCGTTGAGAGATCCCTAACGCTCCACAGATGCGCATGAAGACCTGTTTCTAATAACTTTTCCTTGATGAATTTGTTGGAGAGACTTTATTTTTAACTGAATAAATTAAATGCAACATATGATACTTCCTCTTGGCCTATGTGTGTCATATTAATGCCTTTGCGCCAGGCTCTTCGCTAGTTCATTGTAAATATTTTCTTGGTAAGTCATAGTCGGGTACGTAATGAAAATATATACAGAATTATCGTCACAATATCTGGAATTGAGGTTAAAAAATTATTGAGAAAATTTGTTTAACGTAAGTTGAAATGGATTAATAATTAACTTTCAAAATAACTTTATATGTAATGCATTTACGCTTGAGTTATGGCCAAACAATTCCATTTTGTGTCTCATCTGTAGCGGAAATAATCCCAAAACTCTGCAAAAGTCTCAAACGAATGGTAAGATTTTCGTGTGAGGAGAACTGGTAAGCTGGTAATAAATAAGTTTACCGGCAATAAATACTTACTTTGCTTTAATATCCAAGCCGTAACGATAAATTAAGTTTCTTCATTCGTACTTTAGTAGCTAAGGCTGTCAGAATGAGGCTGAGCCTCATGTATTGAATAGATCCTATATAAATCTTCATTTTAATCTATACGAATGCAAATAAAAGGCAATTGCTATTTTAGAATTGATGATAGTACTATTTAAACTTCTGACTATCATGATTGCATTTCCTCTTTTGGATAGTAGTCTGGGACACTAAATGAGTTCAGAAATTAATCAATGTTACGGGTACAAGTAGAAGTTTTTTTTCAAACCATCTTAATAAGTAGGATTATGATAGAATTCTTTTGTGCTTCATACAGTTAGCGACGAAATTATTCGCACACCCAGTAATGTTCAACACTGCTAGTCATTTCTTAAAATTTAAAATTCGTACCGTACCAGACTTTTTATATGTTATTGGGTGCATGAAAAAGAATTTAAACTCAGTTTTCAGAGCGACAGGTTTAGTTCAATCAATTTAAGAAGAACATCATGCGAAAAATGAATTGACAAAAATATTCGTACATTAAACAAAAATCCGTTTTAAGTGTACGGATTCATGTAGTGATAAGGAATTCACGAAGTATAATTATAAGGAAATTACAGCAGGCCAGTGAGTTCAAACATACTCTAAATCTTTCACTGCATGAGTCCAAAAATGTCAAATTACAGTTTTGCCATGGCTTTCCATAACAAAACAATGAATTCATTTAAAAATCTATGGCGAGAATTGAAAGTTCGAATGCATCTTTGGGCTCTAAAAAGCCTTCAAGAATGAGAGCATGTAGCCATTGAAGAATGGCATGATATTCCAACACAGGCATGTTAAAATTTGATTAAAAAGTATGAAAACTGTTTAGTGGAAGTTATCATGATGAATGGTCATGCAATCAACTATTAATGTTGTTATCATGTTCTCTTCTTTTAAATTTAAGTATATTTTTACCAAGTTATTTTTTGCATGATGTTTTTGGTAATTTTCTGAAATTAAGTCAGCCATTCTTAAAACTGACTTGTACATTCTTTTTCCTGTACTTAATAACATACAAAAAGTTTCGAATCATGCAAATATTAATTTCTAAAAAATGATGAAAAGAGTTGAACATTGGTGACTGTACGAAAAATGTTGTCGCTAACCGTGGATGTTTTATCACTGCCACGCGGTCTTCCCTCATCCATAACCCATAGATTTTATAAATGTGTTGCTTTTTTTTAAGTGTTGCTTGTACGTCATTGCAGTGTATGGGTTAAACCCAACGAACACTTAAGATGAGAGTTATTAAACTTGCTGATCACAGTGTTATAACAAGTCTATATTTTAGTTTTCATAATCATTCTAACAGCACTACTACGTACTTCTTGAGGCTAAATAATATACTACATATATTGAAGTATAAAAGCTTATAAAGTTTTGTGCAGGTAATTTTAACCTTTCACATTCTAGTGTCTCTGTATATTCATGTGTTACTAGCAGGACCCGCAAATAATTCGCGGTTAGCTCAGTAGCATGATTTTACAGGTAGTGAATAAATTAACAATCATTGATTATATGATTCAACAACTTTGATGTCACCTTTCATGGTCTCTGTTTCTCCTGTTTCCTAGAAATTGCTGTCTCTCCACCTCGTTCATATCATTTCGTCTTTCTTAGTCTTTGTTTCTCATGTTCTCTAGAAATTGCTATCTCTCCACCTCATTCATATCATTTCGTCTTTTGGTATCTGTTTCACCCGGTTTTCTAGAAATTGCTGTCTCTCCACATCATTCATATAATTTCGACTTTCTTGATCTCTATTTCTCAAGATTTGAAGATGCAATTCTCGCTCCTCCTGACTCATATTCATCCTTCGCTGTTGCATTCGTAGTCTGCTTCTATCACGAGTTGCTTGCCTTTCGTCTTCTCGCAAGCGTTGTCGGCTCCTTCTCTGTCGCTCTCTTGCTGCTTCTCTTTGTTCTCTTATTCTCTGCTCCATTGTTTTAGATCAGGGGTGAGCAAACTTTTCAGAACAAGGGCCACGTTAAAAAAATTGCAATTTCATGTGGCCGCATAGTACAGGTTCGCACATAAGTAAGGTATTGTCGGTATCACTGATACGCTAGCAGCACTTTTAAAATTTAAAAATATTCAAAAATTTAAAAAAATTCAAAAAAATTAAAAAATTCAAAAACTGATAAAATATCAAAAATTTAAAAAATTCCGAAAATTCAAAAAATTCAAAAACTAAAAAAAGAACAATTTTAAGCAATTTAAAAAATTAAAACAAAATCAAGAAATAAAAACAACTAAACTATTCGAAAAACTCAAAATATTCGAAAAATTCTAAAAATTAAACCATTTGAAAATTTACAAATTAAAAACATTAAAGAAACTTCAAATCAAAATTTGAAAATGGAATAAAATTCTAAAACCAAAACATTCATAAAATTCCCAACCCAAAGTAACGTAATGTAACGTGACCCGACCCCAACCGTATAATAGATACCGCAATGAAGGGTGTGACACACAGGTACGATAGTCGTAAGCGTATTAATATATAGATGTTCGGTTAATTCAAATTTATGACCAGTGTTCATTCATTCTAGTCTAAAAAAACATTCATTTTCATCTCCCTACCTAAACAAAATGTATTGTGTATGCTCTTTCACTGTCAGATAATTATTTGAGCTCATTAATGTTTTCTTATAATTTTCTTACTTGTCCTTCCTATTTTTACTCAAAAATTCTTTTTTGGGTGTGAAGCTGGGCTCGATACTTTTGAAGCGAATTTTTTCAGAGTTTTTTGGTCTCCTTTTGACGCAAAAAAAGTACTAACTAAGTTCTAAAGCAATCTTGTAAATCAAGATTATAAGGTAAATAATCTCTTACAATCTCATAAAACTCTGAATTAAACTTATGTCCAAGATTTCTAAGGTTTGAATATGTTTCTAGGTTTCGGGACAGGAAAACTAATTCTTACGTACTGTAGTTTTATACTGCATTAAGTAATACCTTAGTATGTGATGCATCAAAATAAAATAAAATTTTATGTTTTATGTTTATTAAAGTACGAGGCCGTTATAGTAATTCTTGCAAATGTATCGAAACGCAATGTAGAATCTAATAAATATAGGCCACTGGAGCTTAGAAAAAACGGTTCACCTTTAGTTGACGTTGTGACAGGCTCCTCTATTCCAGAAACTACGGTTTCATGCACTTGAACATTTGAACGAATATAGCGCATATGCATTTGAACGAATATAGCGTTGCCCCATCCTTGCTAAAGCAGACTTCCACTGCTTTATTTCCAGAGCAGACTTCCACTGCTTCGACCTAACTTTATTTTGGCGTTAAAATGTGCAACTAATTTTCAACATACAGAGTAGGTTTCAATATTATCAGTGTTGAATTTCCATTTATATTACTGAAAATAAATATACAACTATTCAAGACTATTAGCCTATAGGCTTTAGAAGACGTTTAAAGGTCATCAATGGCGTATGCTCTACAGTTATTTACCCAGTCAAGAGAATGCAAGAAAATGGTGCAGTTATAACCTTGGCAAAATATTGGTCCACAAATGATGCCTAAAAAGATTGTTGTCGAATGCCCCTGCACTATAAGAACCCCCTCCTCCGCCACGGTTTTTCCCAAGACTCTAATGGAGACTGAAATAATTTATATCCTTTAATTTCTGGTTTGTCTGGCGTTGAGCAGTTTATTACTTCGTACAGTAACGTGTTTAGTAGCGTTGATGACTCTTCTTTGCTCCCGCCTCAACTGTCTGCTAACTCTGTTCCCTATGGCAGAATGTGTCCTGAGCGACACACGCACCTCATTTGGATCTAAAATGTGTCATGTATTATGAAAAATTCTGAAGAAATACTAAAAAGTATTGTCTCATGAATTTTTTACATCATTTTGTCCCATTGTTAATAGAATGAACCATTGAGTGTTTAGCTTCTCTATTTTTGTCCATGATAGTCATTCCTAAATAACTAATGGAGTTAAAATCGGGCCAAAACGGAGGTAACTTTGACTGGTGATTAGATAGGATAAATTTGCTTTTCATCATTGTTGAATTCCCTAGCTTTGTCGAGTTAGAATCTTTATTGAAGATCTATTGCATCTCCTGAAGTCCAACCTGTTAGAGTACGACAACCCTAAACATACATACAGGATGGGGCATAATTCCTGCTACATGTTTTCAGACTAATTTTAATAACTACTGTTTCGCACATGTTATGAATGTAATTTTATATAATTAATTATCAAGGATAGACTTAGGTTTTTGCTGAATAATTAGTCTTTGACTATTGACAATGTCTGTTGAATTGATGCGAAAGTTCATCAAAGAGAAGCATGAAAAGGGACTGAGTCTCTCCGAAATATTCAAACTAGGGAGAAACCTCAGAATCAACAGAATGTTGATAAAAATAAGAATTAACCTACTCCTTGCCAGAGTATCAAATCTCTAAAGTCAAAATTGAATTAATGCTGGGAGAAAATTCCCTTGAAAGTAGGTCGTACGGCCATTGAAGACTTTACTAAAAGACTGCTAAGTAGTGAGGACAAAAAGGAAGCATTTTGAATCCTTTTTGTAGTCATTAATTAGTGAATTGCTTACTATTTTTCAAAGTCAGACCTTCAAATAGATGCCTTTTTGCAAGTAAAAAATAGCGTGTTGTTTTGTAACAGTTTACGTCCCAGGCTTTACCTTGCGACCGTTGTCTCGGTGAATTTACATACTTTATTTGCACAAACGAGGCAATTATTTGACTAGTGCCTCAAAGGATTTTTGTTCTTGAAACTCCCAGATATTCTAATATTTCAACCTCGACCAACTTCCGACTGCAGCACGGTTACCAAAACATTTTTAAGAAATCCAGACTTAGACTTTAGACTTATTTAAGACATATCTCTCAGCCCCTCTAGATCTTCATAATGTAAGTTGTTTGCCATATTATTCTTGTCAGCAGACATACGATATTACAGTCATACCTGCATTTATGCTACAATAAAGATGCTCTACACAGAATACAAAATGGGAAGATCTGAACACTACAAAAACACCGTAACTGTTTAATATTACTGTCAATAAGTGACCAAAAATTATGATGAATACATTCACATCTAAATTAACGATGTTTGAACCCTTCACAGAATTTGTAGTTTCGCTTTATCGTTTAGTTTATTGCAATTTTCTTTTAATTCTTGAATTTTGGATTTCTTTGTTCTTCTTCTTCTCCGCAAAGCGAATCAATGGTAAATTAGATGATGGGGTTGTTCTTATGTATGTAGATATTGCGAGTAAGTCTCAGAGAAAAAGCAAATCATTTATGACTTATAGGACTCTTCAAAATATTCAAAGTTCCATGATAATATTTGTTTCGTCTGAAGGTAAGCCGTTAACCCTTTAGCGTTCCAGATGATCGTCCACTATTAGCCTTTCTCAACATAAAGAACTACAAAATAAGAATCCTATTAAGGGAGAAGAATACATATACAAAGATGACAGAATACAACTAAGGCGAATTCCGTAGCATGAGCTCCTTATCAACTCTCAATATATTTTCGCCATCACGAGCCCATAATTCGTTTTACTATGCACGAGAAATTTTAAAAAGCTGCTTTGTACCTCAAGGTTGCCTTGCGGAAAAATATTGCTTGCGTAAACGTGATGCCCGAGCAGCAAAAAGTGCACATTCTCGCTGGCCATGCACAGTCCTTTGCCACTCAGTATCATTTTTTATACCCCTCATGACCAACGTTTTCAGACAGCTTTTCTAACGCCCCCGTCTGCAGACTGTGTTGCCGGGGGGGAGACGTTAGTGATGCACTCCTATACACTTCTTGAAATGGTCTATTCTTGAATTGGTTTATTCTTGAAATGGTTTCTATTTTAACAAATTTATACGGTTAGGTTGCTTCAATTGCATCAATGCATGAATGTGAGAGATGCCAGTGGTGTTGCTTTGGAGCTGCTTGAGTTTAACGTAGAAATCCGACTTGTATTTTTCAGGTTCCTTGTCATTGAATGTAGAAGGCTAGTTGCTGCGCAAATATTTTATATTTGTCTCTGATTTAAAGGCTGACTCTGACTTTGAAAAATACAAAGTTCGTTCAAGAACTAAACATATAATATTTGGTGCTTACGTATTATCGGGAGGACCTTTAAAAAAACGACTCAAAAATTAAAGTAAATTATTTATTGAAACGGTTAAAACAATAAAATAACCTAACCTAACCTAACCTAACCTAACCTAACCTAACCTAACCTAACCTAACCTAACCTAACCTAACCTAACCAACAAACCCTGTGAAAAAAAAGAAAAAGTAAAAATCAAAGGTCCTCCCGATAATACGTAAGGACCTAATATTTATTACAAATTAGGAACAGGTGTTTCAATATATTGTTAATGGTATTAAATTTTCATATACGATAATACAGACTCGGCCATTTCTAGTTGATTACCTGCCTGTTTTTGGTGTACATGACCTCGTCATCTGGATTTACATATTTATTTTTCTACACATGGTCCTGGATTGCGCCTGTGTTCTGGAAGTGCATCAGGACAGTCTCAGTAGCCCACAAACTAAGTTTGTTTCGCGAAAACATCGCTGAAAAATTAGTTTCTCCCAGATAACGAGGTCTCTGAAAAAACTGACTGATATTCAATATGAATGTTTTCAAAATAATGGGCACGAGCTCACATTTCAAAGTCCCGTGATAAAGTATAATTCATTTATTATTTTCTGGTTATCCTAGTACTGAGTTGGACATTCATGCAGAACGGGAAGATGTGAGAATGCTTTTTATTTCTTAACGAAATTCCTACAATCATCCGTTTGTTGACTACAACTGTGTTTTTTAAATTACTAAAAATGTAAAAATGAAGAAAACACTAATAAAATAACACATTTTTAATTAACAACATTACGAAGTCCATTTCCAACATGATATTGTAGACAAAACACATGCAAAACGAGGAATGAACATTACAAGCTTCGATAAAGTAAGTACATCCTAGTGCAAATTTGAGAAACACGGTAAACACTACTTAACCATTCACAAATTTAATTCGTATGACCTGGCTGTTTGATTCAACGCAGGGTTCTCTTTTTGTAAATAATTGTAAAATTATTCTCAGATGCCTGTGGTTCACACTGCTCAGCATGGAGACGGGCAGACGAGTGTGGCGGATGTACGGAAGCTTCAGATATAATGCTCTGCTATCCCAGCGTGTAAACGTTACGTAATTCCAACGTAGACAAACGTATTCCGACGTAAACCGACGAACGTAGTACTCTACTTTACTTGCATGCCATGGACAAGCGCGCATTCATTCATGGGTGGGGAATCTTTGTACCGGGTGAAGAACACAATTTATAGCGATTGACTAAAATGAGTGTATTTAAAGCATGGGATGATATGTTGAAAGTAATATTTGAGTCGCTCTTTCAAAGTAAGCTGTGATTTTGCACCTGTTATTCTACGCAGGTATTTTACTCTGACGTGGTGAGGGTCCGTCAGTGCATGGACGACATCACCCAGAGGAAATGCTTCTGTTCGTGCGTAACATTACGCCTGACGTACGCATTTAACACGTCAGTTGTATGAGGGATGTTTGCAATTGCATGAGGAATGTCTGCAGATGCATGAGGAATATCTGCAGTTGTATAAGGAATGTCCACATTTGCATAAGGGATATACTATTTATGCTGCCTTCAAAACAAAGTGGAAGACTGAGTGGTTGAGAGGTATCCAACTGACGGGAAAGGGACGTCATCTACTGAAAAATATCCTCTGTTTGAAAGCAGCTCAGGTCATTGACGTGATTTGGGCTCATCATAGATCTCATCGCGGGAGAGAAAATTCGAGACGATACGAGGTATTGGCCGTGGTCTGCACACAAGACCTACTACATAGAGACAGCACTGGCTCGTCTTGGTGTTGGGCACACGGAGCTTTAGTCACACCTTTATCGCTTCAGTATGGTGGATGATCCCTATAGCTCTTGTGGTGCCGAAGAAAATGTTGACCAACTTTTTTTTCTCCTGCCCTTGCTACGCTGCAGAACGTACCACTATGAAAAATTAATTGTTCCTACTAAATGTACTATTCTGCTTGAAAAATTTACTTGGAGGCGATTTCTTTCTGGAGCCAACTCAAAAACAAATTGTTAATATAGTTGCTAACTATTTATCATCCATAAGGATAATTTAAACCATCTGACATTTCATAAAAATTACAACATTTCACAGAAGTGAATGGATTCTTCGAGTGGAACCACGCAGAATAAACTTCCTGTAACTTGTTTCAGCCTGGGTGCTAAACTTTAGAGAAACAATAAAACATCCCTGAAGGCATGGAGCTGCATGGACTCATCTCCTAAGCTCCAATGATTGAGTAAGTCCAATCTATACTATAATAAGAGCCGCTTTCGTCTGTCCCTGTGTCACACTCTTCTAATTGATACCTTTAATAGCAACAAGGATAAAGCTTAAGACACACAAGAAATCATTTCATTACATTATTTTTCTGTGGCAATTCAATTCCCTTTCACTTGCATTATGGTATCCAGAATACACAATCGGTTTATTTTTACAAATAGAAACTTTCTTTGAACCATTTTCTGTTGAAATTCATCATGATGCTTTGATATTTTTAATTGATAATGCGAAAAGAAATGTTTTAAATTAGTTTGACCAGTAACCTGGCTACCACTTAGTATATGGCCAAAGATTTTTGAAATTGAGTTATTGTTTTCGGAATTGTGATTAGTGATTTTCTGGAAAAGCTTCAAAGCTTGAAGTTTGAAAGCTTGATTTTCTTGAAGCTTAAAAATCTTCAAAAAGGCCAGTATGGAGAGAAACGTGTCCAACCGTAAGAGAGAAGCAGCAAGACTTCGACAGCAAGAAAGACCCCGAAGACTATCGGACGAACAACGCGAAATGGCAAGACGAAGCAATGGTGCTCGCATGACAAAGTTAACGGATACACATTGCACTAGACAATACAATGCAATGTATTATATTGTCGGTACCAGAGGCACCGGATCACTATAAAACACAGCATTTTTTCTGTTATTAGCTTTCTTCTCCTACTCGGCCCTGTTATTGGTAGATAGAATCTAAAATGGAAGTTCTGTATACATTCATGAAAACTATTCAGATTTTGATGATACCACGGGTAAAAATGAAAAATATATTTTATTTCATAGATCCTGAATTTTGTGAGTACACATTGCACTAGTAAATCTAAAACAAGAAGAAGAAAATGAGGGATGTCTGTAAAGTTTGGTTGTGCTCGGGGAATTTTAAGCAACCAACTTTAACAAGCCTAATCTAACTGCCCGTGTGACCTTACTCAAGGAAATAAAGGAACTCGTCAACAGGAAACTCAGCTTGTATTTCCATGAAATTGGCACGAGAAATAGCTTGGAACTTCTTTTGATTCTTGCCA
>VCRD01000568.1:70266-150016 GCA_006783055.1 Trinorchestia longiramus
GAAATGAAGTATTTGCATAATTCCAAATCAATCCTCGCATCTCAAAATGAACTAAGGAAATTCTACATTTTCTGAGTCTGAATTGGTTGAACCAGAAATACAATAATAATAATTATTATTCTGAGTACGAAAACATTGATAGTATAACTCCTGCACGACCCTTTTTTGCTTATTCATGAATTCATAGTCGTCTGTATTACATAAAATGGAAGTGTATAAAAGTGTTGAAATGTTTTGTACTCCGTTGCTGCTTGTGCTAATGGAGGTCCTGAAAGTATTATCCTCATTGAAATTTTCAATTGCAATAATTTTTGTCATTACGCAACATTCATGGTTAATATCATAGGTGATCAGATTATTAGCGTACGTGGTTTTCTCTCAAATTTTAATGAAGTTAATCATGGACTCATCCAGTGTATTATTATTTTAGATTATGATCGATTATATTGAATTATTGAAAGCTAAAATTCACTGGCTGTACAAATTTGTTCAATGTTTGACATGTTATGCATTTCGCTAGTATTTTACGGATCTGTGATCAGCGTGTTTTTTTCTTGCTTCAGTTCCTGTATTCGCACACTTGCTTCAGTACCTGTATTCACACACTTGCTTCAGTACCTGTATTCACACACTTGCTTCAGTACCTGTATTCACACACTTGCTTCAGTACCTGTATTCACACACTTGCTTCAGTACCTGTATTCACACACTTGCTTCAGTACCTGTATTCACACACTTGCTTCAGTACCTGTATTCATACACTTGTTTCAGTACCTGTATTCACACACTTGCTTCAGTACCTGTATTCACTCGTGTTCTCTTCTCCAGCACTATTTCAACAGGGTCCGCCTTTCGTTACTCAAAATACTTGACGAAGATTTGTGTCTTTATAGAGATGTGTAGGTCTGTATTTCTCGATTTATAATTTGTCAAGTGTTCATCACCAACGATGATTGCAATGGTACCAGGTGAACGCAAATATCCATATTTTCTCTTATTTCTTAGCGGTTTCTGGACAATCTAAACCAAAATTAAGGCATGAGAGGTTATTACCGAAATGGGAATTAGTGTACCCAGAAAAGAACAAAACATCAACGACCCTCAATTGTAAAAAGACTGCTGAGATTCCTTCATTTGTTTTGATAACTTTACAAGACCATCTCATGTAAGATACATTTTTCCTCGAGGATGAGTTCATAGCATGTGAAATTCGTCTCCGAAGCTCCAATAAATGTGAAACAACAAAAAATAAGAAAGCTTATGAAACAATAATAAAGTCAATTATTCGTGTTGGCAGTGACTGAAATGTCGTGTGCGAGCAGCAGTTAAGAATTTTGTTTTGTTTGATTCATCTTACGTTAACGATTGTTAAAATATTAAGTGAAAACACGCGTGCACTTTATTTGTTTGAGGTTGGCGTGATACAAGATGATTTCCTTGTAAACCATTTGTATACCAGAGTTAGAATTCAAAACTCGCATGGTGAGGCAAAATGATCTGAAATATTTTCAAGTTATGGACAACTTTTACGAACGTCTTCGACAGTCTTTATGAAATAACGGCACCCACTTGACGGATTTCTTTTTTAAAACAAAATGAAACAGTGACGTGTGTACAATTCCAAAAAAAATTAATGTTTCTATCTACTTTGGATTTATTAAACTTAAAATGTGTAAATCATCTTGCCGCTCCCTGTAACATCATTTTGGTATTTCTCATACTCTGCGAAAGAAGAATGGGTGTTATTCACTTTCAACTTGGTTGGCTATTGCACATATAGTCTAGAAGAATTAATACAAATTATTGCATTTTCACCATCGTGTCTTCGTTTTAATTTAGCTTCCGGGTAGTAGCGTTGGATAGTAAGATGATAATCATTTATTTTCCTTTACGTTAATTAGTGTAGTTTGTATTTACTGAGCTACGTTTTAATTACTCGTACATAAATTAGACTAGAAGTTGTGCCCTGGTGTTTTTTAAGGCATTTTATGTTTTTTGTACAATTTATAGTCTGTTCGTTAGATTGGTTGTAACATGTGCATTCCTTGTAAGCTTTTGGTTGTGACACTTGGTCGTGATGATCATGCTCAGTTTAGGTGGCTTTTGTATACAGTTATTATTTAGCTTACAGATAGTGACTATATTTACTGATACTGGCTGCGTCAGATGCTGGTTATTTTCTCCTTAATGATGGTGGGTTGAATAGGTTTATTTTTAGTGCTTCTGGTTTCGCCAAGTTTTCGGTGCCCGGTTACTTAAATTCCTTAATCTGCATTTAAATATTATCACGATCGCTGGCATCACTATTATAGTAGAATAGTACTAGGCTTGTGCTCTATATTGTTATGCAGCAACCTTGTATTGTAACTGACACCTACATTTTAACTTACAGCGTTCTTTTGTGACACTTTCCTCATGTTGTCGACCGAGGTGATGTAAAAATGTCCTTACTGTTGTAGTAGAACACTACGTGCGTAATTGCATGTTTTTACTGTGAAGTATACCAGCTAGCTGTGTACTACAATTTTTACTTTTAGTACGTCCTTGTACAACTTTTGTAGTCGAATGTATCGACTGTTGCGTACATTTGTGATTTTGTACCAATTTTGTATTTAAATAAAAGTTTTCATCTCCATATACAGGGTGCACCAACATAACTTCTTTTTTACAAAGCCTTGTGCTTTGAAAAAAGAAAGCTATGATGCCGTACCCTGTATGATTGAGAGAGAATTTAACGCAGCTCATTTTGAATCGCGTCCTCTGGTACAGACGTGGTGTTTGCCTAGTAATAATTATTCTGCTCTTGTTTGTATCAAATGAGACTTTGCTCGTGAGAAGGTGCACTCCCTCCCAACACCAAGCTTGTTGTCGCGTTGTTGCCGTCATCCCAAATTTCACCGATTCCAATCGAAGTTACGAAAAAATATTGTTTTAACGTAAATAACTTCGTCATATATTCGTTTCTGTTCAATAAATATCTAATGACAAAACGATTTAATTATAAATAACGTAAATTATGTTGGTGGAGCAACAAGGCTGGGATATGGGAGTTCATTCTTTTAAGCCTCTGCCTTGTTGTTTTTGGTGTGCCTCGTGTGTCGAGTAACAGACTCGTGCCAAGTCAGTTCAATGATCATGTACAAACCAAGTGAGGTAAGAATTCTTTGTTATATCTCCACCGTGTCTTGTATGAAAGAAACATGAAATTATCCTATTTCTTGAATACGCCTACAATAGAATTGCCCTAACTTTTTGTATCATCTACGTAGTTTTCACTTCTCTACATATAATGATGATGAAAGTACGTGTTTCTGGAATTCATATACAAAATAATCCATAGTATTTTGTACAGTGTTCATGTGCATATTTAATTTCCTTTTCGAAAGTTCATGTTTCTTGAAGTTTTATCAGTTCTGCTGGAAAGTTTATTTTCAAGTAACCATCCATTTAAGTGTGACATGAACAGATCTCTGTTCAGCATTTTTTGATGTTCCAACGAAGAAAAAAAATTCGTGAATGTGAAGAGGAGCATAACGTTTTGCATCTGATTGAGTCTCATAGCTCACAGGTGGCACAGGATCAAGCTTTTGCCTGCTTAAGGGGAAATGTGAAGAGTTAACTACTCCAACATTAGTGAGTATTTCATTCAAATTTTATGGTTTCGCTGAGGGAAGTTGGAGTTTTTTAAGGTGCATGACCCATGCACAGGTGAACTTTACATCCACGTTGTGTAGGCTTTTGTTGTGGCTGCGGTGGTTGAACTAGGAATATAATAATAATATACGTGTAGATGACTGAGCACTCCTCCGCTGGATAGAAAATTAGAAAGACCTTCGAAAACCACCGCTGCTGTGCAATTGGTGTGATGCTCTAAACTTTAGGACGATGGGGACAGTTTTCTACCATACAGATTATTAAGCGATTTCAAGTATTCGAAACTGGGTGTAGTTAACTTTGAGAGATTGACTTGACTGCTCGGGAGTTGGTGTTTATTTTGGGTGGAGTGCGGTGGCATGGATAGTATCATACTTAGTGCCTTGCAGGTACTTAGAGTAAAGTTGAAGTACACAGTACCAGTGTACTATATAACTTTTGTTCAGTTATGTCAGTGATTTGCTCGTCGGTGTAGGTGAGGTTGTGCATACACAGACATAGTTCAATATGTGCACTCGAAATTTCAGGCTCTTTTGATCTACTACATCTTGTAACCTGTCTTTAATATTCAGGGCTCCTACTGAGGCTATCTTGTAGGTTATTCTGAATGTGGGTTACAATTTTGCAGGCATAGTTCAATTTTAGGTTTTTCAATGACTACACGTTGTTTTAATATGATGGACTATGTACAATACGTGTGTTCCTACTTTTTTACTTTTATTCTTTAATTCGCCTGTTATAAATATTTATTAGATTCATATTCGAGTGTTCATTGATCGTATAATATTATTTATTATGGTTTACTCCTTGATTGCTTTCTCCGCAGGTTTACTTCGTAAATTATCTCATACAGGGTGCGGCAACATAGCTTCCTTTTTCAAAGCAAAACGCATTTTAAAAAAGGAAGTTATGTTGCCGCACCTTGTGTGTAGAGATCCTTGTGTTCACATGCATTTTGTGAGCATTGCCCTTGTGTCATGTGATGAAGTATGTTGTCACCATTTCTTGATTTATCATTTGTTCTTAAACTTGTACTGACATCATTCCAGTTCATTATTAATGAACCATAATTTTACGATTTAAGCAGCCTTCTTGTAATTTTTTGGAGACGCTTCATTTTGGTGATTGTAGTTTTGTAATTTGTTGAGTGGATACCCGCCATGAATGTGCAGCTTATTAGAATATTCTGGTCCAGTAAGCGCTGCTGTGCAGCCAACATAGTATTCAGAGGTAGACTCGAGTAGTAAACGAGTAGAGGTAGACTATACGCTGTAGTTAAGTAGTTGCATCTCTGCCTTGCAGTAATGCTCATCTCTGGCACACTAGTTTCTTCGTATTCATAGAAATGATAGTAAGTCCTGCCTGAGTACTCATTCAGTACTCCAGACTGTGTTGCCATTCTGTCCAGTCGATTATTTTACTCTACGTTCATTGATGCAAACGTAGCCCATAATTGTATTCTATTTGACTGACTAAAATTTTGGTCATAATTGGTATATAACAAGAATTTTATTATATAAGTACGTTTCATAGAGAGTGTCCCACAAAAATGTCCCCGACTTTTTAATTGATTATAGCTCCGCTTTAAATTAACATATTTTAATTTTTTTTTTCACAATGTAGTAAATTTTGTTTTCTTTTCGAATAATTATAGGTTTTGAAGATTGGTTGAATAACCACTTCACACTAATCGATTTACTGAAGGGGGTAGAAAAACTATTTGTTCAAAGGAAAATTTTGAAAAAGAACACTGGTGTTCTTTTTCATTTCTCAATACCTACTGTTAAAAATAATTTCACAAAAATGTATCCTTCATACCAACAAGTATTTAAACTCTCTGAGAGGTTATTTGCTTATTAATTTCATCATTTGAACACCCCCTAAAATGCAGCTGACTAAAGAGCAAAGAATTTTCATCGTAATGGAATATGAAACTACAAAAAACTGTGAACAAGTTAGAAGAGCATTTAATGAAACATTCCCGGAAAGGAACTTGCCCGATAAGAAGACTGTGTATCGCACAATTAGAAAATTCAATGAACATGAAAGTATCAGCAACCGATACAAAGGAAACTCAGGAAGGAAAATAATTCAAAGAACCGAAAATAACATCGCAATTGTCCAGCGAGCGATTACTGAAGTGGTTATTCAACCAATTTTCAAAAACTATAATTATTCGAAAAGAAAACAAAATTACTACATTGTGAAAAAAAAGAAAACTAAAATATGTTAATTTAAAGCGGTGATATAATCAATTAAAAAGTCGGGGCATTTTTGTGGGACACCCTGTATATTCATCGTTGATGAAATGAATTTGGACAATTTATAATTACAATTACGCCGATGAAGGGTTTTACAGACAAAATATTCTATTGCTGTTTTTACGATGAAAATGAAATGTATTCATAAAAATAGCCTAGTTTATCGGTTTTCAATGTGTGATTTTTAAAAAGTTTACGAAGATTGCATAATTGAACTTGTTGCATTTGATGGATGTACTTAAGGTGTCGACCGTGTGAAGTGGTCTATTTGAAATATTTGTCTTTTCTAGCCTGAATTTGCCTTGGTAATTTATATAATTAAAGTTGTGTAAATATGTAGAAGTAAGAAACATCATAAATATCATTTGTGATTAAAGTTATTTTTGTAATTTTTGTGTATAGATTTACTTCCCATCTAAACCTTCATTGTTTGGAGTAAGGGAGATTCGTGAGGTTCAGTATCATGCTAACGTGGGTTCGTAAGGTTCAATATCATGGTAAGGTGGGTTCGTGAGGTTCAGTATCATGCTAAGGTGGGTTTGTGAGGTTCAATATCATGGTAAGGTGGGTTCGTGAGGTTCAGTATCATGCTAAGGTGGGTTTGTGAGGTTCAATATCATGGTAAGGTGGGTTCGTGAGGTTCAGGATCATGCTAACGTGAGTTCGTGAGGTTCAATATCATGCTAACGTGGGTTCGTGAGGTTCAGTATCATGCTAACGTGGGTTCGTAAGGTTCAATATCATGGTAAAGTGGGTTCGTGAGGTTCAGTATCATGCTAAGGTGGGTTCGTGAGGTTCAGGATCATAATAAGGATAATGAACTCTACGTTCAAAGGTGTATGATAACTAGATGTCTTTCCAATTGTCTGAGCTTGGTAAAGGGCTATCATAACAAGATGCTAAATTTCTGACTACTAACCAAAGTTATCTGCTGAGTTCTCCAACACTAAATGCGTTCCGTGTTATTTTTTGCTTACAAAATGAAAAATATGAAAGTGAAAAACTACAAACAAAGTCCCTGGAACTGTTTGATTGTAAATGATTCAAGTAATTATTTCAAAGCGATTTGAAAAAGGTTAGAATTACAATTGCAGCATTAAACATCAAGGCGGCTGTACCTCAACTTTAGATTGAGGGAACAACCTTCAACTTGTGTACCAACCCAAGAATGGACCGAACGGCTCGTTCCTGTTGCCATGTTCTATTCTATTCTACTGATATTCAAATTTAGTTCATTTCTAACATGATTCCATATTGCCTATATTTTTGCGACTTTCATGCGTGAAAAATATGATCAACTTCGTAGAAGGTAGGATCTGAGCGCAGTTGCATAACTAGATAGTCAAGTTCCATAAGGCTTTTTTTCACACCTAGTGAAAAAATATTTCGTTCTGATTTTCATTAATAGTGAGAAGTTAACAATTGATCTTATGCTGGACGATTTAGTGCAGGATTATAGCCACCAAATTTAATTATTAGTTCTAATTAAACAGCAAAAGCGGTCAGCTCTGTAACTATTGGCAAGCGTGCACTCCAGTCTGTATCTTCTGTTTAAATAAATCACTAAGGACAGCAAATTAAATTAAGTTGGCAAATTAAATTAAGCTTTAAGTGAAACATTTTGATTGAAAAAGTAAACGCTCGAAGTTGTTAGCACCGGAAACGGAAAGTTCTCTCCCACACTCATCACAAATAACGCGTAGGAAGCGCCGGTCAACCAACTGGATCATCAACGAACGTACCACTTTTTATTACTTTATTTTATTGCATCGTTTTGTCAGTAGCTTCTAAGTTTGTTACGCTTCCCTTTTCACAAGCAATCACTGATTTACACTGCGAAAGAAACTACAATCCCGGCAAAATTCCCACAGTCTGCGACTACAAAAACTTTAAAATTTATAGTTCAAGAATCCACGAAAAGATCTTCGAATTGATGACGGATTCTCTGTGATCGTAAACTCGTTTTTTAACCTTGGTGAGTTCTTTGTTTGTTTCTCTCAAAAAAGACGTGTTGTACTTGAATATTAATGTGCACATTTAAATAGTTTGAGTATGAAAAATATGTGTAAAACGACCGTATAAATATCCATATATCTAATTTTCATAATATTAATACTTATGCACAACATATGCCTCTATCAACACGAGATATAGAGGTATATGTTGTGCATAAGTATTATTATTATGAAAATTGTATACGTAGATACTTCCACTGTCGTTTCATGCAGATTTTTCATACACTAACTGTTTAAATACTAATTATTATCAAGCAAGT
Organism: Trinorchestia longiramus; assembly: GCA_006783055.1. Lineage (NCBI taxonomy): Eukaryota > Metazoa > Arthropoda > Malacostraca > Amphipoda > Talitridae > Trinorchestia > Trinorchestia longiramus. The sequence goes on from VCRD01000568.1 coordinate 78,457, forward strand.
TTATTCACTAAAATTCGTGGCAGGTTTCACTCTCAACAAGTCGCCTAGCTCATCTCAGCACCAGAGGTCGCTACCCTCTCAGTCGCTTTGGAATGTGTGAGACTCGTGAGCCTGATTTTCTTGAGAGAAAGCACCTATGGTAACCACCTAAAAATGGCACTAGCGCCCCGGAGGCGGGCCAATTGCGCTCCAGGGACTGCCGTTAGCTCGAGGCTGTCGAGTGACGTTACTCGAGTTTCGTTACGGCAGCAGCTGCTGCTGCTGCAACCATCGCCACAGCAGCAGCGGCAGCAACGTGGACCACCTGAACTTGCCGGTCGCTATTCCTTTACACGCTTCCACATCGAGCAGAACCAAGCCTGACTCTGTCTCATCTGCAACCGTGCTAGAGTAGCTCAAGTAAATTGAACGATTACTTCAGTTCTTCGTTGAAAATACTATCGAGCGCAGAAACAGAACCTGCGAGAGCAAAGAAACTTGGACTACAAAATGCGTCAACCGCAGGTGAGTTCAGTGACCTTTGATTGAATAACTCTTTTGGGTGGTGCCTGAGAAAACTAATCGTGTTTTCTCAGGAGAGGACTTGAATTGTGAATGCTTTGTGTACTCATATGAATGTCTTGAGCTTGAGGTTACATGTGTGTTGTTTGAAAATGAGACAAGCTGTAGTTTTGTTAGTTCTTCGAACTGACACGAAAGTTAAACTTTGCTCAAGATCAGTTTTTGACGTCTACTAATCTGTGAACGCCCTTTTGGCTTTCGTTTTTAGGGCAGCTCGCATGGTACTCGGGATTTTTATGTATAAACGTTATGACTATGAGTGAAAATAAGTATTGTTCCAATAGGGAATTTTCGTTAAGGATTTATGGAATGCAATGTTCGTTGGACTGGAGTACTGAATTATAATTTACCCTGTTTAACATATGCAAGAATCTTATGAGTCTTATTTTAAAGCTAGAATTTATTTAAAATTTTATTTATGGTTCGTAATACATTAGTTACCATTGGACATAAAATTTTTCGTAAAAACGGTAACGTGAATTGCGTTTACTCTGGTAGTGAATGTACAGATAATAAAACTATATTTTAAAGAAATTTTAAATCATCATGTGTTATGGCAAACATATGAAAAATAGTAATTTACTTTGTTGATTCCAAGAAAATATTGCAGAATAGGAAGAAAATAAAAGAACAATAACTCGGAACATAAATTTCAGCAAATCTGAAACTTTGAACTTCGATTGTGAAATTACGGCTAAATCGAAAACTTTTGCAAGAAAAAGGATAGATATTTAAAGATTGTGTTATGGTTTTGTCTTTTTCAGGCTATTCTGACAGAGTTATACGGCCTTGTGTAGTTCACACAGGTAATGCATACATGCCCCTTGTGTCCTTGTTTAGTTCTCATAGGTAATTCTTTCATACCAGTAATACACATTTGAATGAACTTCAGGGGGTTTATTTTTTTTACGAGTCTCGATTTATTGACTGCGGTACACAATCATGAATATAATCTTGTGCTATCAGGGAAGTTCATGCATGACTTCTTTTACAAAGTGGATGCAATTCTTAAAAGAATCATTACCATCAAAGTATATAGAAATACGATGCACCCATGTTTTTTTCTGAAAAATCGTTAATACTCAACAATCGTAGTCATTTTTTTTCTCGAAATTGCGGAACTTGCATAGTTAATTAAGTAATCATGTTGAGTAATTTTTAAGTATGAGATATTCATACTTCATTGGTTCTAAATCAGAAGAAAAATTTTTGATGTTACGAGAAGCAGCTCTATATCATCCAGTTTTAAATTTTTCGATTGATGTACTTCAATGGTAAAATTCTTCCTACGTGTAAAAGCACCGAATTCCAGACACATCAGGAGTGTTAAGTACGTTTTCAAGTTGCTGATAATATTTATGTTTAATTTCTCTAACGTTCAAAACAGGCACTCAGAATTGTACGAAAAGACTAAAGCTACACATTTCGCTTCCATTTGTTGGTAAGAAAATACAGACGACGAAAATCGACCTGTGACCTCGTCTTCCACACTGAACTTCATTCCTCATTTTTTATCATTTTCCTTCATTTCTCTTGCTAGTTCAAGAGGGTCATCCACTATACCTCGTCGACGGCGGCGTCTATTGTGTTAACTCGACCAATTTATGACCCGGGTACCAGTCCTGCTGAGCTAAATGAGCTTTCTTACAAACTCCTTGGCGAGTGCGAAAGAACTGAAAATCTGCTCCCATGTGGAAATTATCTCAAAATTTGCTGCTTTTTATACAACTAAGGAAAAGTTACTGAGTATAGGGAATGTTTTCTTCGAGTAAAATTTCTTTAAAATAATGGGTTAAGAAAAAGTCAATTTTTCATATTAGGTTAGTTTTGATCCAGAAGTTGGCGCTTCACTTCCTGATATCAGTCGGCATTCAAATAATATTGAAAAATAATTAACATTAATGTACTCACACAAACATAGAAGGCTGGAAAATAAAATTATATTGGATATTTTATTATTATGAAAAAACTTAACCCGTGTTAATCCTTCGTTTAGTTGACCAGCACTTGTGAATTCCCACCCCAATACGAACTTTATTGCCTTCTACGCTGGTGAACCTCCACAACAATGCAGACTTAATTGAATTCTGCTCATGTTTTAAAAAGACCTATAGAGTTCTTGTGATTGGTCATCGAGCTCACAACGCATTTGTTGTGACAACTGGGAAAGTGTCAAGAGTGATGATAAACAAGCTGTGTTTATGCTGAGTTGCAATTTTGCAAAGCAAATCGTACCAACAACTTGGTCTGTACAAGAACCAGGCTTTTTATTTGACTCACTTGAAACTCGTGGGTTGATTATCTAAAATGAGCTGCAGTAGACAATCTCTGCCTAACATTAGACGCATGGTTTTCACTAATTTGATGAAGGTAAAATAAATGGGAGTTATTGGTTGTCATCCGTCGAGAAAGAATTAACAGATGTAAATAATGAAAATTAAAATGTTGCGTGGCGAAGCCTGAATGAAATTTCTAATTATATTTTGTGTACAGGAGAACATTGAAGTTTTTTCCCATCAGTCCTACAATTACACTACAGATAAATTGCGCCGGAAAGACGAAGACAAAAATTACAGAGGATGATCAATAAATTGGCAATGCTGTAATAACTCATCCTACACTGGACCTGGTAAATGTCAACACCAGGATCATGTCGACACTAGGATCATGTCAACACTAGGATCATGTCAACACTAGGATCATGTCAATACTAGGATCATGTCAAGACTAGGATCATGTCAACACTAGGATCATGTCAACACTAGGATCATGTCAACACTAGGATCATGTCAATACTAGGATCATGTCAATACTAGGATCATGCCAACACTAGGATCATGTCAACACTAGGATCATGTCAACACTAGGATCATGTCAACACTAGGATTATGTCAACACTAGGATCATGTCAACAATAGGATCAAAAGTCAGGATGGTGCTAGCACCGAGAGTTTTTATGCAAGTTTGCTTATCACCTATGCAAAGTTTGTCAACCCCTCGATGGTGTACGTGTTTGATGCACTCGCGGAAAAAACTGCTTCCATGAGAGAGGTGAATGAGTGCGATGATAGTGGAAAGTTCTTAGTCACCAAGTACAGAATTACACGTCTTGCACGTTTTGGGTGTGTACATAAAATATTTCTGACGTAAGAAACTGCTTGAAAATATGTTTACTTGCAACGTGTCCACACCTCGTCACTCATAGAAGAAAGTTCAAATTGTTTGGAGGATGTTATGTATTTCAGTTACTAATGAGATCGTTCGAACATCAACAGATGATGAGAATTATGATGTAAAAGGATAATTGAAATGAAAATGCAGTTGCCGGTGGGGTTACCTGGGTGGACTGAGTGTTTGTTCCGTCCCACAGTGCTTTGTATACGTTTTTGTTTTGTTTTGTTTTGTTTGTTGTATTATTGATGCTTGGCATGTTGAAAACTTTGCAGATTATAGTGACCTTTCGCTGCTATTTTATAATTTGGTTGCACGTGTGCTGCAGGGTAAAACTAGGGATTCTGGATGATAGTGCAAACTGAAATGTGTTGAATCAGAAAAGTGTGAATAAAAGTTGAAAAAATATGAAGATTTACGGAAAGAAATAGATTACTTAGATTGTCGAAGTTAGGAAATTGTTGCAATCTGTAATTGTCCTACATGGAAATTTATGAAAACAAATCCCCTTTTTAATTCCGTTTTATGTTTGTAATTAAAACCATTTACGGTTTTTACCAGCTTAAAAATGGCGTTATTTTTATAAACTTGAGATTAGGAGGGAAGGGCGTTATTGGCATTGCCCAAGTTGGGAATGGCGTGGGTTAGCAATCGGTCGTCATTGCCAAGTTGAGGGATTGAGTTCATTGACTGAAGAGAACAATCTCTTGTATGTACATGGAGGTATTTAAGATTAGTGAGGAGTAAAAAGTAAAGAAATTGAAATTCGTATTCATTCCTAGACATAAAAATTTAGCGGACTGTTTTTATGAGCTAACTGTGCGTGGTGCATACAATAGTAACAAAAAAACAAAACAGCGAAGAAGAAATCGGATTCCATCCAAAGTGGCAGCTGCAGGCGTTATCCTTAGCCATCTTGGAAGTCTGAAGTCTGTCTGAACTGTGCATTGCCGGTCACCGCATCTGGTTAACGGTTCTGCAAGATGCCACCGAACTTGGATTTACTCAGTGGATTTGCGTTGACCAACTGCATTCAGTATGGGCATAGCGTTTGCTGCAATGTTATGTTATCGTGTGCGGTAGCTTCCTTTTAGGGGGCCTGAGAAAAGTTGATAACTCGCCGCGAAAGCATAAAAATTTCTTCAGTGGGGCACGAAATGTCTAGTTTAGGCATTCGAAACACATACCTGCATGAGGACAGAGCGATCATGTATTGAAAAGTACGTTAAACACGCGTGGAGAAAAAGTTGATCGAAACTATTGTACTGGGAATATTTTCATTTTTTTTACTAGACTATGGCGAGTCTATTTCTGAATTTCTGTAATATATCTGCATAATATGATTTTATAACATTGTTCTTTTATGGAAACTTAAGAATGTCACAAAAGAGAAAAAGTAATTTTGCCCCCTGGAGTATGATTTACGATGAATTTATAACTACTTTAAATATTCAAATTTAGGGGAAAAGCGAGCAATGAGAAACTCAATTTCCAGTCTCCCTCTTTTTTAAAGATAATTATTTATAAAGAGAGAGTTTGCTGCGCCTAGAGGCAAGTGACGCTTTCGACTACTCCTGGTCTTACAAGAGTGGCAGGGTTTGGCCTTTTTTCCTGTCTCGAGACTGCAGTAAAATTTCTCCCTATCCAATGTCATTCTCAGGTCATTGAGAATTACACGTGTCCTGAGATGTTAATACAAGTGCCTCAATGCGGCACCAAAATAACCACAATTACTACGATAGTCGTTGAAATTAAATACTTGAGTGGGCTTCTTTCGATTTAAGTACTGTTTCATTTTTTCAGAGTGAACTGGACTCAGAAGAAGAAAGCTGTTGCAGGACGTTTAAAAGTGCAAGGTTCTCAAAGAAAGCGGGTTAGAGTTGGTCACGTAAGAGGGGGATTCTGTTCATAACACCGAGTGCAGGATGCTTCATGAAATGATTACTTCTCCTCTGTTTCGTTCCCACCAGATCTTATCCCCCTTCTTCCCTTACGTCAGGACTCCCACACGTGGACGCATGATTCCCACACGTCATATGAGGTGTTTCATATGTGTTGATCTTGAAAGACAAGATTATTTAACACGTTGACTCCGGAGTGGTACGTATGTGTACCACTGAGGTTAGGTTTTGTAATTTTTTCAGATCCTTCTAGTGACTATGCGTACAAAGTGAAGTTTTACACCAGTCAGGCAATCGGAGGCAACGTGTTAATAACGCTCCACGCTCACAATTCAAGGAGCAGCTTTCAAAAAGCAAAGTACTAATTTTCGTCTGAGGGTACTTTAAAAGAAACTACTTGAATCATTTTACCTCCTAAAATAAATCACATCTAGATGCTAATTTTAAACGGTGAACTTCATTAATTAACCTTCACGATTTAGTTCAGGAGTAAAAATGTATCCAGGGCGATCTAGCGTAACATAGCACTGCGCGAGAGGAACTTGAATGCATTGTGCTCTTCTATGCAACGCAAGACAAAGTTTCGAGTTTCTTAAGGAATGTAAGCTTGATCCATGCAACGCTTTGTGTAAGTTTGAATAAACGGTACTCAACTATGAGGTCCAGACAAAAACTTTTTGAATCTCGATTTCCGGCTTGCCAATCTTGATGTATACCGGTGATAATTCTGATTAAGTTATTGATGTTACCTGCTTATTTCCTTCATGGAAAAGAAGAAGAAAAACATCCAGAGGGTTTTATTTCCTACTTTCTTGAATTGAATTACATTTGTCTTAATACATATTAAGGTAGGGTGAAGAACGTTTGCCTCCTTCATCCATGAGTAAAGTAAAGAAAAAAGTTCTAGAGCTTCTTTTTTTCGGCTAGCTAAACAGGTCGGGCTATCTCATGTAACCGGTTCCTTGACCTGCTGTTTTATTAAGCCTGGAAAAGTTATTATCAGTCCACAAAGTGGCCTACTTTCTTGCCAGCATGACTCCGTTTAGCCTCATGGCGTTTTTAGAACTGTCTTTAGCAAGCAATTGGGCCTGAATGTGAGCTTCCGTGAATGGATATCACCCTAACTTTTGCCTCTCGTCAAGTCTGGTGAGTTCAAAATTAATGGAAAGCGAAAAATGTGAACGAATCGCTTTGAATTAGATACTGAGTCTGCTCTCCGGGATGAATATCGTGTGAGCCTTTGAAAGGTAATTAATTCAGGGAAGAATTTTCGGCATGATACAGACTGAGAATGCCAATACAAGGACTCTAGCTACTAGTACTGCATACTTCAAAAGATTAAAAATATTTGTATTATTATCAGTGTAAATTTCGTCTCTCCATTTGAAGAAATATATTATTTCCATTACACACAGTGGCTTCCAGAGCTCAATTGGAATACCAGACATGAAAATCTCTAATGGTAACATCGTTTATTATTGGGAAATCTTCCTGGCGTCCTGATTGATTTGAGCGACGCCGTCGACAAGTTCTTAATGAGGTCAAATAAGTCAGCGTAGCCTGCGGATAAAGGTTGACGGGCTGCTCCCTTCCCCTACCCACTTCTCCACCATTACCTTCCCCTACCCACTTCACCATCACCTTCCCCTGCCCACTTCTCCACCATCACCTTCCCCTACCCACTTCTCCACCATCACCTTCCCCTTCCCACTTCTCCACCATCGCCTTCCCCTACCAATTTCTCCACCATCACCTTCCCCTACCCATTTTTCCACCATCACCTTCCCCTACCCACTTCACCAAAAACGCCTTCCCCGGTCGCTTGACTCCACCACCGCCTTTGCATCCGCCCACACCACAGACGAACTGCAGAAATCCACTGACAAGCGGATATTTTCGGGACGTATTTTCCAAGGAGTGAACTCGTACTTATATATAAACTTGCATGTATGACAATCCTCGTGAAAAAGATAGTGATCCTTAAGACATAATTTCATTTAATATAAAGTATTCTATCAACGCATGGTTTTAAGTATATAACGATATTGAAAAAAGAAACGTTTATGAAAGTAATGTCGGATATTTAAATAACTAACAATAATTACTCGCACTCATCGCTTACCAAACACTTAATGAGATGTTGTGAGAACCTCGTCGTATTACTTAGGAGTTATTACGTCTCATATATTCAGATGTTTGAAGAAAAAATTTAGAGAAACTTCGACGTATTTCTAACGTTCTTGTTATAGTTCTTGATTTCGCTTGTGAGTTGACATTTTATCCATTTTGGTTTTCCCTAATGTGGTTAGATGCTCTAACATAAATAAGTGAATTCAGTTCTACGTTGAACTAGTTCAAGTAATTAACGGAAATCTTCGTTACATTGGCTCACAATTGCGTCTGATTCTGAATAAATACCTAATTTTTCACATAGTTTATTGAGTATGATTATATGCATGACATAATAATTAATATGATCGTATGTATGATCATAACTATCAATTCATTGATTTCCACACAATCAATTTATTTACTCATTCATTTCAGTTCGTTTGTTAGTTAGGAAAAGAAAAATGAAGCAACTTCTATAATGATTTATCTCTACTCATATTCTCAAAAGAACACTTTCGATGCTCACAATTGTCGGCGCAATTCACAAAATATCTATCCAACCAAATTAAAAACAAGCCAAAATTTCGTGAACTCCATATTTAAGAGCTGCTGCGTGTCATGAAGAAGAACTGACAGTTTTATTAAAACTCTTCTGCCACAGGTTGTGTGGGCGATGATGCTGCTGGCTGTGGCTGAAGTGGTGGTGCCTCTGCCATCACCAATTGCTCAGGTGGGAACTTTGTACTTGATGTTATAGACCACGGTCCTTGACATTGCGAGATCCTCCGAACGTCTTGTACATGAGCTGGTTTTTCTAAGTGCACTGGCTGGTTTACCAGGTAGCCTAATATGTAAAAAAAGTCAGATCCTGTAGGTTTATGTACTTTATTGTATGAGCTGAATTTGTTGAATGCAGTAGCTGCTTTTGCAGGGTAATCTAACATGTAAAAGATGTCAGATTGTGTGGCTTGTCCTGCTTGGTAGATAAAATGGATCTGTTAGGGGCTCTGAATGACATTCTCAGATATCCAAGCTGGTTTTGTGATATGCAGTTGATGATTATTCAATGTCACGGCCATGCGATGCGATGGATGCGTCCTAATCGTGTTGCCTTTTCATTTTAAATTTCCAACATACCTTTAGAAATCGCTTAATATACCCTCGACATATACGTATCAGTAAGTCAAAGTTCAGCGTTTGTTTTGGTTCGGGTTACGCACGTGACGCAGGCGCTGTGGTCTGGTGGTTGAAGCGTGGGTCGCAGTTCACAAAGCGAATTCAAGCGTTGCAGTTAATCTTCCCAAGCACAAAAACCATACCTTGAATTTCATCAGGCGCGTTCCCACAGGATTAGTTAGTTCATACATTTCAAGTTTCTCCATAAAAATATTGCTTTTGGGCAGATGATCGCAGTTTCATGTATTTTAACCCTTTCGGTACTGACGGCATCTCTGGTAGCCGCAGTCATTTTTCGCCTATTAAGATGCAGAGCAACACGTGTGTCTGTGCAAACGCTGGAAGGGTAGTGCAAGCTACAGTTTGATCAGGACAATGCAGTGACCGTAAAACATCACAATGCATCTTTTTTTTAAATTTGATGTTAAATATGTTGAAAAAGGTTCTGATATTTGCATCATGGTACCGAAAGGGTTAAACTCAGTGTACACGATTAAATTGAGCAGAGCAGATGGATGACAAGATCCCATCCTAGCGTTACAATTTAATTATCTTACTTTGTGCTGGGGCAATAATCAAAATACTGTGGCGATGGAAATTTATGATAATAAATGAACTGATGCTACATATAGTTCTTTTATATGTATACATATTTGCCCAAATATTATATGGGTATTCATGTTCATGACTAGTTTGTTAAGAAATTATACATTTGTGAATGAAAGTAGACTCTATGAATAATACATTTTCGAATATTTACTTGTTACGATGCTTAAGACTGGTATGGGAAGAGAAGACACGTTCATTTATGTTCATGAATATAAAAACCACAGTTACATTTTATGCGTAATGATCAGTTGTGAAATCTTGTTTATTATGTTGTTTTGCTCGAATATCGAGTAATTCACTATGAATGACAATCTGAACTTGTAAAATGAGTCCATTGCTGCCTTTCTGCGAGTTTTAATAACTGTACCGGTAAGATTTAATTTGTATTCATTATTTTTTCTCATATCGTCGATCCAACCAAACTGCGATGATGTTATCTTATTTTTGTTGAGAAGAAAATAAACGTGAATTTCAGAGAAAACAGGACGGTGTGCATTCAGGAGAGTAATACAACAAGTATTAAATTATTTGTTTTATTATACACTAGTTAATTGAGACATGTAACTGAAAGTTTATTTTCAAATTCGGTATAGAATGCATGATTTTGTTGATAGGTAAAGAAGGTAGTGCTTAATAATCGTATTCATCTAATGTCGATAATTGATCTCCTTTTCGATTTCAAGCTAATATCATTTATTTATTTTTTGGCAGGAGAGAGCTTCAGAATTCTACTTTATCCACAATCCGACTGCTTCAGGTCATCAAGTATCGTCAGAATTACAACGTGCCTTCAACTCACGAGCGTTCCAAGATTTTAATGATGTGTTTTTTAATTCCAGAAATCATTTTCCCAATCGTAATCCTGCACGGAGTACTGTTAGCTCCAACCCTCACGTCCCTTCTGGAATAGAAAGTCTAAGCACAGGAGCTGTCGGTTGGAATATCGAAAAAATTCCTGTTGTACAGAATCCAGCTTCACTTCTTCCTGCCGTGAGCTACAAAGAAAATTTTAACTTCCAGCAACATTTGCATTCAACCCCAGGAAGCAGTAGTAGGTTTGGTGGCGAGATTCCAAGAATTAAGCAACGACTTTCTCAACCAGAAGGCAACATTCCTGCTGCTATCGCACCACTTCCTCAACCAGAAAGCAACATTCCTGCTGCTATTGCACCACTTCCTCAAACAGAAGGCAACATTCCTGCTGCAATTGCACCACTTCCCCAACCAGAAGACAACATTCCTGCTGCTATTGCACCACTTCCTCAAACAGAAGGCAACATTCCTGCTGCAATTGCACCACTTCCCCAACCAGAAGACAACATTCCTGCTGCTATTGCACCACTTCCTCAACCAGAAAGCAACATTCCTGCTGCTATCGCACCACTTCCTCAACCAGAAAGCAACATTCCTGCTGCAATTACACCACTTCCCCAACCAGGAGACAACATTCCTGCTGCTATTGCACCACTTCCTCAACCAGAAAGCCACATTCCTGCTGCTATCGCACCACTTCCTCAACCAGAAAGCAACATTCCTGCTGCAATTGCACCACTTCTTCAACCAAATGTCAATGTGCTGGCTGACAACCAGCCACTTCCTCACTCAGAAGGCAATGTTCTACCTACTATTGCACCCCTTCTTCAATCAGAAAATAATATTCCTGCAATTTCGGGTTCTTCTAATGACGTAGAAAGACCAGTGAATGTCCCAAACAGTTCTTCAGAAATATTTTTAAATTCATCATCTTCTAATTCTCAAAACGGCGACTCTCAAAATAAAAATTCTGGGGACGATTCTGATGATTCAGTGGAAATTACCGATGGGATGGTGCAAACTCAGGCAACATCTGGTGATGACCAAGTCGTTAACCCTTCTATCCAAAACAATGGTTTTCTTGTGAAACAAGTTACTAACCATATAGCTTTAGAACCAAGTTCCCCTGAAGATGCTAGTGAGCAGCTTGCGATTTCTTTAAATAATATACTACCATCCAATAACTACTTGTACACGTCAGACGATACTCCATTTTACTTACACCATTTTACGGACGAAACCAAATACCCCACAGAAGACGATTCAGAATCTTCTCCTTCTGAAGATACAGCAACCGTAAATGAGGAAGAAAATAATGTAACTTCTGTAGATAATCTCCTAGAGGCTGGATTTGATGAGTCTGAGAGTTCAAAGAAGAAGACATCTCTTTCTTCTTTGCCGAGTGTGGCAGAAGATAGCTCGAAGGTGAGCAACAATGCCGAATCTACTAGACAGAGTGAGCCGGACTATCAAGACGCCATCAAGAAGCTTGAAAATGATGAAAACGTTTTAAATGCAAAATATAAATTTTTAGCGGCTTGGAATAGCGAAGTGGCCAGACAAGGAGTGTATATGCTTAGGATTGCGAACGTGTATCCAGAGACAGGATTTGTATACATGCCTGACATTGAATATTATACACGTTCTTTGCAAGTTTCTCCAGTTGTACAAGCAGCAACAGCTGATTTAATGTCTGCTTGGCAAACAGCTAAGCAAAAGCATTCTCTTGACGGAATAGCTTTAAATGTTACAAGCTCATCTACAGATCAAGATTCGGGGAAACCCTCCCAAGTTAATGTCATGTCGAATGAAACCGATTCAGCACCGCCATCAAGTTCAACTTCTCAAATCGGCTCCTTGAGATTTGAATTCCCACAAGTTCCAGGGAATCACAAATATCCATACCAACCGTATATTCTACCGAATAATCGTGTTTATCTTCATCAACCTTATTTGAGTTACATCAATAGCGTTTTCCCGTATCTATCATACCTGCAAAGAGGTAATGTTGTCCACCCAAGTCAACTCTTCATTCAGGCTCCAAACCCAAACTATCTTCAAGGTATAACCAGGCCTGCAGACGTGGAAAATGCTATTCCAGTAGGGAACAATGAAATTCCCGGCAGAGTCCCAGACCAATGGGATGTAAAAGATCTCACTCGACCGAATGCAGAGCCTGAGGTTTCTCCTCCAGTTGCTGCTCACCACAGACCAGCGTCCATGCAAACTGAGGCCATATGAAATCTACCCTATGTAAAGAATTCGGAGTTGTGTTAGAGATAGCAGTCACTTTCACAAGATTTCCTTTTAATTTCTTTGTTTAATCATGCATGCCATGTTAACATACTCATTTGATAACAGAAATTTCACATTATTTTACTGAAGTCATGGTTGATAAAAGCGATAGAAACGTTATCTTTCATCGATAACCTTGAGTGTATTCTTACAGAGTTCAGTGTGTAGTGAGTCGGGTTGCAGTTCGAACCGCTGCCTCACTGACGAAATATTATCGCCACGTCATACACTTTTACTGGTGAATATAAGCCCAATTTCTCCAATAAAAATATTAACTATAGCTTTACTGGTTATTTAAGTGCACACTTAGTTAGCGCTCATTGACTATACGTATCTTGGCCAGCTGATAAAGATTCATGTGACGTACAGCTTGTTTACGGGTTTTGGTTTGTACGCATATCTCTATGATGGAATGCAAGAAATTACGTAAGTTTTACGTTTGCTCAGTAAAGTAAGGACAATAAATTGCCAATTTTTGATAGAATTGACATTAGCGATTTAATTGATAAATTGCTTCTTTACTCACGATATTAAATATGTCAAGTGCTAAGCATGGGAAAAGAGGACGTTTAATATGACCTGTATCGTTGGTGCCAGAAGTTGATCAAAATTTAATTCGAGGTATCCGATTTTCTTTTTAAGGAAGTTTCTTAGGTTTAGTTAATATTAGAAGATGCTGTAAAAGCAGCATGCAGGGCATTTTTATGTCAAAAAAATTGAAAATGCATTACTCTGACTTGTCCGCTACAAGGTTTCTGACCTGTGATTTCCAAGTAAAATGGATATCTCAACATTATACCGAAATGAAACTCCATAGAAAAATTATTTATGCTCGTGTATTTTAAGTGTTTCGTTATACTTTTTTCAATTTTCTTTAGTAAGCAATCTTTCTGACAAAGCTTAAACGAACCAATTTCAGTAATTGTAAATTTATTTAGTTTAGTACTAGATAACATATTTTCCAATGAGGATGTTTTTTAATTCCGTGTTCATATTATGTTATTTTTAGCGTTAAATAGGTAAGTCATACTTTGCATGTAATATATTCTTAATTAAAGTCAAATTTCGTGGATATATCATTTATTAACATGTGCGGAATCATATTACAAAATTCATCAGAGGTGCGATTGCACGTCTGTCTCAGGCTCTGTTGAATGTGAATATAATTTTTGAAAGCACAATAAAAGAAAATAAACTTATAATGAGGTTTTTATATATCTGGATGAACATTTGTCAAGGTTCTGAACAATTTTAATCATGCAAAAACTGTAGTAAAATGTGATTATTCGTGAATAAAAACCTTGGACTATTTCTTCATTTTTTGGCTGCATTCTTTCTACAAATGATTCGTTATCAGTAATCTGATAAGTTGGTTTAGATACTCTTATAATATTATACCATGGGTTGTATGAAAAGAGGAAGAAAACTTTATTTCAATTCCAGTAGTCTACACGTTGCAGATACATTGAATTTCAATTCTCAATGCTAATATTTTGAGATTAATGATGATACTCCCAGTGACTGGTCCCGTTCTTTGTGCTGCAACTTGAAATAAAGGCTTGTAAGGACGATTCGATAAACTTGAAGGTCTAGTCTATGTATGATCAGGCTTTTCTGATATATTGTCGTCTCATAGGTGCCAATACATTATGTGACATGGCAGGCATCCTACCACTCCTTGGTGGGTGTATGGCTATTAGCGCTGTACAGTCTCTTATAGAATTGATATTATAATGCTGCTGCAGCGTCTTATCGAGCCTAGTGATTCTGCTCTGCAGGGTTGTGTGTTCTGGTTGATAGATTCTTTATTGTAGCGAAAACTGGTAATGTACCACAAGATTTTACTGTTATACATGACTACATTTTGCACATATTATACATCAACATGTACGTAAGTGAATAAATATCTAAAGACACTATTAAGTATTTGAAATTGGCGACGGGACTCAATGCGTTTTTCTTATTTTCAAAAATACCGCTGTGCACGCAGTGCATCGACATCCATTAATTATGCTGGTCATACACGCAGGAGCGAATGTAAAGAAAAAAGCAACTTTATTCCACACATGCATGCATGAAATATACAATGGATTTTAAATTCCTAATTCCTAACATTTTAAGACTAGTAATCATGTTTCCAGCGACAGTGTATGGTTTGAAAGTTTGAGGAAATACTGTCAAGTCAGTCAGTCTGCCGTCCTGGTCTCTGCGTCACAAGTAGAGAAAATTCGAGTGACACACCTGGAAATAGGGAAGCGTAGAAGAGTTAAGCACTGGGTTTTGGTAAAGCTATTCCCATTATGCTATTCACTTATATTCGTTTTCTTCTGACATGGCAATAAAAAGCAACGTTTGTCCATACTAGGTTTGTAGCGAGATATTCAAGATGTAAGAGTTTCCGAGTCGTATGAGGAAAACCTATCACAAATAATATCAAAAACCAGATTTATAGTTGTATAAAATAATTATTTATGTAACATTAGTTTGCTTTTCATATTAATTAATGGGAAGCTGTGTTGAACGTGAACTTCAAACTGTTTTTTTGTTGCTCCTGTCGCCATTCAAAGAGAATTTCCTTCCCTCCGTACATGTAATAAATAACTTTTTGCCGAAAAATATATGCTCTGAAAATCATCCTTCGAAGGTGATAGCTAGCTTATTGATTGACATTTTCTATGAATTCATCAGTATTGAAGACCGCGCAGAAGATAACGATTTGAAAGCGAGGTTGTGCGTCAAGTAGTACGGAAAAGTAAGAGACTGAGTTGACAGGAAGTTATGGCAGCCCGGACGCTGCGTTCGGTATTTACGCTGCGTTCGGTAACGGCAACGACGAGCGCTGGCGGCATTCTCTGCAAGTTCTCGAAAAATCTACCAACTCCATCTGGTAACGCATCTATTTCTAATAAATTTTTAACAGGTGTATGGTCCACTAGTATTAACTCTTACCAGACAAGCAGCAGTCCCAAGGCCATCAATACCATGGCTCCTGTTGGACTTCCTCCAGCGGATGTAGTGAACCAATACATTGACCAGAGTAAAGTCATCATCTTCAGTAAATCTACTTGTCCGTTCTGCAATAAGGTAACTAGGTTAAAAATGAGCTTTGCTAAGCAGTGTATAAGGTTATTTACGCTACGTTTCTAGCCTCAACCTTCATCCATTTTCTTTACACCCTGGATGTCACTAACTAGAACATAGTTGGGGGCCTTATTCTCAAAAATTGTCCCAAAACTAAGGCTACATAGATGTGCTATATTATGCGCTAATGTTATGCTCATTTAATTAATTCTAGTAATTTTTTTTGGCAATGTAACAATGTCAATTGAATTGAATGATTCATTTTGGTTTTCACTAGTTGGGTGAAATATAATGTTCCTAATTGCTTTTTTCTGTAAACTGGTACTATCATATTTCTTATCTATGAATTTTGGTTACTGTTTTATGTATTGTATACCATCAAACAATGTGTTAGTATAAGTAGAAATTTCCACCACTTATTGAGTAAATTGACATTTAGATATTGGCCTCATGTTTTTAGATAGATATTATGTGATTAGGTAGCCACAATGCAGCAACTTTTGGATTGCATGCACCATGCTTTACAATGCAAGGTTAGAATATATTATTACTGGTTCTAAAAAGTTCCCTGAGGTTAGGGTGAAGATTAAAGTGTTGTCAGGGAAAGTTTGAGTTCTTTCAAAACTTTGCAGGTAGCACAACTATATTAATTTTCAGCATGTTTTTCCATCTGAAGAGGAGCACTTGATCTATCTTGAAAAATGTCACTTTTGTTTCATATAATTTTCCATATTTAAATATTTTTCATTAGGAATTATCAATATAAGAAAGTAATTTTATGATTATGTAGTCATTAAGTATTGTATTGTTAATATGTGATATATTTTGTATCAATACAACTTTATACCTCAATTTGCTTAATTGTGTTTTCAACTGTAGAATAGTAACCCTCTATTTCAAAAGCTTGAAAAGCATTCTAACTAGAAAGAAAATCAATCTGAGTTACTGGTCTAGGATTAATTATCTCTAGAAAATACTTTATTAAACTCAATTTAGAGCAAAATTTAAATTGATACTTATTGCTCATTTGCAACAAATGACATTTTTTTGATTTTATTCCATATAAATAAGTTTAATATGTAGATTTTATGATGTACAAAGAATTAAATAATTGTTATGACATTATTTGAATAATTTTTGCATTTCTTATTTATTAGTTCAAATGTTTTTTTTTCACAGGTGAAAGGCCTCTTCCAGAAGCTTGGTGTGCAATACACTTCCCTTGAGTTAGATCAAATAGGTAATGTTTTTATAGTGTTAAATGATTTTAATCTGTAATCTGAATCAGCTTAATTGATATGTATAGAGCTCACAGCTTTGAATATTGTGAAGCTTTGTGTGATTGATTGTAGTAGTTTCTGTGTATAAAACTTTATTAAAAGCAGTGGTTCATGACTAAAGATGCTTATTCCTTTGCCTAGGTAATTAGCTAAACCTTATGCATCTAGGGTGTAATTAGCTGTACCTTCTATTCCTAGGAGATGATTAGCAAAACCTTATACACTTAGGGTGTGATTGGCTATACCTTATACTCCTAGGAGGTGATTAGCTGAACCTTGTATTCTTCGATGATTGTGTAAACTGCTGGGAGTGCAGAATGATATGATTATCACAAGGTATGCTTGTGTTTGAAGCCTAAGCTGATTCTCTACAAATGTATCTAGGAATATCAAAATCAAATAAATTTTGCCTATTGAAGTTTATCTCAATTCTTGTGGGAATAGTGGATGAATGAAACAGGCAGGAAGGATGTATTGGTACACAAATTTAAGATGGATGGCTTCCTCTGTCCTTGAGTGTTTTAAATTAAATTTATTATGTTACTGGAGATTTTTGTGTATTTTCACTACTGTTATAGTTATAAGAGCATTCATATACAGGAGTGACAGCGTATAATGCATGCAAATTTAGATTGTTTTAATCTTATTATAATAAATTCATGTAGCAAATAAATATGAATTAGTTTTTGTCAAAGTAACAGCAAATTCTGGCATTCTATTTGTGACCCATGCAAAAATCAAAGTAATGCCAATTTAATATTACATTAGAATTCCTTTAAACCAGCACTTGCTGGCCAATCTTTATATATTTATTCATTGCTTTTTTCTTTAACTACTTTAAGCAATTGATACTGTTTTCCTTTTATGCTTAGCATATCTATGAATTGTTTGTGGTTACTCGGGTGATGTTACCTGGCAATTGCAAAGTCCCATGGGTGCCTGGTTAAAAAGACTTCTACTGTTTGATTAAATTATGGAATATTTAACAGAGATTACAAGATGCCAGTACCAAACAAAGCCTCAAAGTTTTAAGAATTTTCAGAACTTGATACCAGACCCCAAAAAATTTGTTTGCCAGCACTTAGGTATGTTAATGATTCTTCTTTTAATACCCTTGTTTTGGATATTGTTTAGTCCTTTTGTTACACCTTTATGGTAGTTGTGATGGTATGACAAATATTTTATGAATGTTGTACTCTGAAGTGCTTGTCTTATTTTTATTTTTATTTCAGGTGGTTGTGTTTTAACTTGTTAAACTAGATTGATCTCATAAATTTGGTACTAAGATGGATCACCTTAATTATTTATATGTTATAGGGAAGTTAACCTTGATTTTGATGTAATGATGACAAAATCTAGAGTATATTCTTATTCAGCTATGCTCTGATTCTAGAGCTGCTGATAATTCACATAGTAACTTTTTATCTTTTAATGTAACATGTAGAGGATATAGTGCACATTGCTCTTGGCATAGCTTACATTCATAGAAATATTTAAAATTGGAAGTAGTTTTTCATGCTAATTACTCAGGGATACATTGCTTGTTCAGAAGCATATGTATGAGAGTACTGGAAAATATTTCCTCTGAAGGAATCGTCTCTTTGTAGAAAAGCTTCGCTCCAGATCTAAAAAACATGAAGGTATGCCTGAAATAATGATTAGTAGATTGAAGATTTAATTTGCAAGGTGTCTTGTTTCATCATTATATTTTAGCTCAAGGTTTTATATTGAAAACAACCAGGCTTTTCATGTGCTCCATCTTGACATTATTTCATTTCTACAGAGAATGGCAGTGAAGTGCAGCAGGCACTGTATGAAAAAACTGGCCAGAAAACTGTGCCCAATACATTCATCAATGGCCAGCACATTGGTGGATATTCAGACACTGTACAGAAGCATGAGGCTGGGGAACTGATGCCTCTTTTGAGTGTAAAAACTCATGACTATGAGTATGATATGGTGAGTTAGATTTACTGTGAAATTTATTTAAGAATAAATGTGTTAATTTTTATTTCTCTACTTTATTGAAGGACATGCTATCTTGTATGAGTCCCTAACTACTAACCACTAGGCTAGCCATGGTAGTTGTGGCAGTGGGAAACTCTGGTTTAAGAGTTAGACATTTTAATTTCAGATATTTTTATTTCAGTTTGAAGTGATGCTGCTGTGGTCATTTAAATTACTGCACATGCATGGTGAGCCATTTGGGTCTAGAAAGTATGTAATTATCATTGTACTGTGGTAGTGGCTGATGAACCTGCAGAGTTGTGTGAAGTTTCAAATTTAATCAACATATTTCATGTTTTCTTTTCATTTGCTTTGATGTGGTGTCAATAACTATTCAAGTTACTCTGCTGTTAATAACCATTGCTGTGTTACAAATTAGAGTAGCTGGGATGACTCGTGTCAAGAAACATTGAAAAATATTATGGTGGAATTGAGCCAGCTTTATTAATGTGACCAGCGTGTCCCATGTTGGGTTATGATTTTCTAAAGCATTAGCTGAAATAGAGTTTAGTTCTAAAATATCTATATTTTTAATTTTATATCAGCTTTTTTAATTTTGTTTGCAAAATATGTGCATCTATTGACTCTACCCAAAACTTTGTCAGTATTTGTCTTACATGGAAAACCTGTTTTTGTGAACTACAGGTTGTGATAGGAGGAGGCTCAGGGGGTCTAGCAGCCTCCAAGGAAGCCGCCTTCTGGGGGGCCAAGGTTGCAGTGCTTGACTTTGTGAAGCCCACACCCATTGGCACGCAGTGGGGACTTGGAGGTACTTGTGTCAACGTCGGTTGCATCCCCAAGAAACTCATGCACCAAGCGGCTCTTCTCTCACATAGTCTTGAGGTACTAAGCCATTGTGGCAATGATGTCTCCTGTGTTGCTTAAATATCTGCAATGTTGTTTGCTTTATGTCGATGACATCAAGTTCACAATAATGCACTCTATTGTATTCAGCATCAGAAATTTGTATTCATAGTGTTCTTATTTACACACATTTAAGTGTGTATTCAAGTACCTAAAAAATTTCATGCGGATGTTAAAATTGTATATGAAATTAATACAGAAACCATTTTGGCACCTGGTGTGAATTTTCTGTTCCTGTCCTTGTTCATTAGTGAGTGATGCACGTCTTGCATGGGAGATGCATCACAATTGTCTATAGTTCTGAGTATTCTCATCTTTGCTTTGGACTCTTGAATGCTCTTAGTAGTATTAGTTTACAACTTTTTTAAGACCCTAAAATGAGTCATGGTCACGCTTCTTGTTGAAGCTTATTGCAAAGCTTCACTGAAGCTTACTTGCCAACTCGAGTTATTTTGGTGAAAGCTTGTATCTGAGTACAAAATCGTAATTACGTGCCAAAGTTCTTTGTACCCTAAATACCAAAAAATTATCAAGCAATGGGTTGGTTACATGTTTATTTGAAATCGTGCATTAACATCCATTACACCAGCTAACCAATAACATAACGGGTTGAATAATAAAAACTTGGGTAGAGAGCTAACTACATTATGCTACAGTGGTTCATGAATGGCAGGACTCTCGGTCATTCGGCTGGCAGACGCCGGAGCAGATACCCCACAGCTGGACCACGCTAGTGGAGGGCGTGCAGAACCACATCGGCTCTCTGAACTGGGGCTACCGCGTCCAACTCAGGGACAAGAAGGTCGACTACATCAACGCTTATGCCAAGTTCGCTGATCCTCACACCCTTCATGTCAGTGTACTTTGCACTTGCGAATCCAGCACCTAAACAGTAGTTCATTTACAGCAAATTCATTTACTGCTGAATAAATTCAAGCAGCAATTTATTTACAGGAAAAATAGATGGATGTCAGCATCCATTTGAACAAACGTATTTCAATATTTGTTATTAATATATCAAAGTAAAACTTGTGTGAATGGAATAGTATTCATTTAAACGCTTGGTTGAAAATAATGCGTCTTTGAAACCGAAGAAATGTTGTAGTATACTAATTGTGCGTAATTTATTGCATGAATTCAATGTCAGCTTTGATGCCTCCATGTATGCTTTTCAAATATATGTGTGATGGCAGTGGAACGTGTTACTTTAAAGCACTGTTTAACCATCGAGACTTTAAATTATTATAATTATTATATTCCTAGTTTAACCATCGCAGCCACAACAAAAGCGATCTCAGCAGTGATACCCGGTATCATCGAGACATTGAAAATTGAAATAATTTTATATTGCGCAGACTGTTGACCGCCGAGGCAAAGAAAGAACCATCACAGCAGACAAGATCATTGTTGCTGTTGGCGGCCGGCCGCGCTACCCTGACATCCCTGGAGCCAAGGAGTACTGCATTACCTCCGATGACCTATTCTCGCTATCATATGCCCCTGGGAAGACGTTGTTGGTAGGAGCGTCTTACATCGCCCTCGAGTGTGCTGGCTTCTTGGCTGCCTTAGGTTTTGACGTCACTGTCATGGTAAGCATTTTTTTTAACACATTAGCGCCCATAATACTATATAAAGTAGGTATTTTTTGAATATATAGTATGGTAGGTTTGAAGTCAGGCATTGTATGCGTACCTAGAGAATTTTGATGTCTCAGATGTAGTATGTGTTGCCTGAGTATTTGAGGGAAGTTATGAGTATATTTAGAGCCTCTCTCGTATTATATGGCTTTTTTATGTATTAATATACAGGATGGGCTAAAAGTATGGTTACTATTACTTGATTATCTGTTTCACCGTACTGTAACCTTACTTTTGGCCCACCGTGTATACTACAGGGTGCTTCAAAAATAACACTTTTCTTTTGCTAATAACATTAAAGCTAATCGCAATAGAGCATTAAATAAGTTTTGTTTGAAAGAAAACATTTTACAGATCTTCTCGAATTATCTTTTATAATTGATATCCTTTAAAAAATAGTGACTATTCTCTCGCCAACGAGTAATGCAAAGAAAAGATTCTGTATAATTCAAACAAGGCTGAAGTTCATTATGTCATAACTTGTGCGGTAAGGGAATTTTGTAAGAATCCGATTTCAGATCTTTATTTATAATGCGCTGCAAGGAAGCATAATGAATATCTAAATTGAACCTTTCCTAAGAAAAATTTAGGGTCATCCGTAGCATCTGCTGGGGGCACTGCTGGTTACATTTTCGTTACAAGCAATTCATTATTAATTTTTCTGGTGGTGGTTCATAAGTTACACTGCCTGTATCTGAATTTTCGTATTACAGCCTTGTGTTCTTAATTGTAGTTGTTTTCTAATTGAACTGGTGTCTAATTTTTCTTCACTTCCATTACTGAGATAGACTACAGTAAATCTGGAAAAAATTTACTCCATTTTTTAGTGTAACATGACGTCGTAAATAGATTGGTGTGAGAATAAGGAACAGATAATAACTAATCTTTACTTACGTACAAGCAAGATACCGTAAAATGAAAAGTCCCTCGTATTTTTCTTTTTTTAGTTAAACTTGTTTTAACACAATTATTTCTATCAATTTCATTACCAAAAGAAAAGAGTCAGTTGTTTTTGAAGCTTGCTGTATAACTTATGAGCTTTGAAGTGTCACATGTTGAACTAATAGGAGTTTTTGAATTCCAAAAAATAATTTATCTGAACTTAAAATATTAGATAATTTTAACACTTTACCTCTTGGTTGATGAAGTTGTTTTTTCAGGTCAGGTCTATTTTTCTCCGAGGTTTCGACCAGCAGATGGCAAACAAAGTGGCTGAGTTCATGGAAAAACACGGAGTCAAGTTCATCCGTGGAGCTGTGCCAACTAAAGTTGAAAAGGTGTGTATTATTATACTGAATTAATTACTAGTTTCTTGAAAAAGTTTCAACAGTCTTAGAAAATAATAAAACATTGACAAACGCAACCATTGCGGGTTTTAGAACTGCCTCGCGACAGGTGAAAATCCGTGAAGTAGAAACATGCATTTTTAAAAATTTAATCCTTAATAAACACCGAACATTCTTATAAATTTTTTCTGCGCTCTTATAAACTTTTTCCACATTTAAACCCTGTCCACACCTAAAATCTTTTAACCCTCCTAAGCCAGTTTTTGAGACACTTTAAAAAAACTATCAGTCAACTATGATTGACATTCCCATTATGAAGTCATAGGCGTGATTCTTGGTTCACACATTTAGCGTATGTGGTTTTCTTAATTTAGTTTGGTTTTAACACGTATCTTAAAATTTCATTGTATTTTTGTGGATGCGTTTGTTTTTTGGGCTACAAATTGTTATTGTTATCGATGAATTTATTGAAATGCGACTCTACAAGAAATATGAATATCCATTGGTCGCTATGTGTCATTACCGACATTTGAATGTATTTAGAAAAAATCTGTAATATAGTGAACGTAAAATGGCAAGTAGCTAGGGATGACTGCGTTTGCGTAGTTTCATCGAAGTTGCAATTATTGCATGGGCATGTTGAAAAATATCATAAAGAGCTACATTGTCTGCTAGACAATTGTCAGAGTGAATTTTTTCCAATTTCGTTTTGCTTTGGGGAACTAACTTGTGGTTAGTTACAAAAGACGTTAGATTAGTAATGTCCTTTTAAAAAGGTTTGAATGAAGATTCATGAAAGTTAATATGAGCATATTTTTTGGGAATATTGATTCCTGACATATTTTTAAAAACTAAGTTTTTCGTTATCTTTGTAGGTGAATTTTCGTATTTCAAAAGTTTTATCGGATTTAGTATCCTCGAATGAAAATAAGAAAAAATATTTATGCCTCTGCGTTTTATGCTGGAAAATCACGAAACTAAATTGTTTTCATTTTTATTCTTGTAAGTTAACTAGTGGTGAATTGAAGGGTGGACAGCACTAGTGGACTACTTGCATTTTTCCCGTGGTAAATATAATATATTTTCCACGGGAAAAAATGCAAGTAGTCCACTCCCGTGCTGTCGCTAACACAGCACTGACAGAGGCGATTACGATCCAGTAGTTTACTATATGAAGGGTGGACAGCACTAGTGGACTACTTGCATTTTTTTCCGTAGGAAAAAATGCAAGTAGTCCACTAGTGCTGTCCACCCTTCAATTAAGAAACAAGTTAGACCAGTGATTTCCTTTTAGAAAAGAACTAATGAAATGAGTTAAAAGAAAACTATTGGAGGGATAGCTAAGAAAAACTACTTTTCTGAAGTATTTTAAAATTGACCCAAGAGAGTTGAAAGGGTTTAGGAGTGTAGAAATGTGGAGGATGAAGAAAGGGAAATGAGTTTTGGGAGGGTTTAAAAAGACTTATAAAAGTAAAGGATAAAAATAGGTTTCTAATTAGCAGATTCGCACTTACCGCCAGTGGTTCTGGAACGTAACTCCGACTATGGAGGAGAAATGACTGGACTCTAACATTCCTTCGTTGGCAAAGGACAACTTAGTTTTTACGGAAATTTCCCAGAAATAATTCAGCGTCTTTGTTTTCAAGCAATATGCACTTGTCAAACTTGAAGTTATAAATTTAAAGTTTTTAAGTCTTCATATCAAAGGTAGCAATTGTTCACCAGGTTTTCTAATTAACCTGAAGGTACGTACGGTAAAGAAAAATTCAATTGAAAAGAATTTGTTTTCGGGGTTTTCTATCGTTAAAGGAAAGGTATACCTTAATTTTTTTTAGCATTTTCCTAACATAACTCCATGTTCAATGCAACTCCTAAAATACACTAATGTTCTTCTGTGCAATTTGAAAAAAACATTTGTTTTGGGGGAATTTTGGTTGTGAAATATTTGCACTCGTCAACTTTGGAAATTATAGATTCCAACTTTTATTTGAAAAAGTTACTCGTATAACATGTTTCATATTATACATAAAGTTAAATTCGGGAAAAAGAAATTTAAGACAATTTGTTTTGATGATTTTCTAGCATGAAACGTTAGGGTAGACCAGGGGTCGGCAAACTTTTTTACCCGTCGACCCCTTCATGGGACATTTGTATTTACATCGACCCCCTCCATGCACACACACACATGCAAATGGTGAAAAAATATTAAACCATTATTGACATTTTTTATGACCAAAAATAAAGAGAAATGTTATAAACCAAACCAATCTTATGTTGTACCCGATCAATGTTTGAAGATATATATTAAGAGAGAGAGGCAGTCTTCACTGATACAAAGTAAAAAAGAAAAGAATAGAAGTCTACCTACCTATAGAGAATTTGACTGTTTCGAAATTTAAGAATACTTATCGTTGAAAAATTGATATGAACTTAATTATATAAAACAAATGTGCTACTTGACGATAATATTAACTGCCATGGAAGTACGCAATATGCTTTTTATCAAAACAGAATAATGAAAAATACATTAACTTACCTATTTATCAATAAACTTGATAATAATGAGATGGATGAGCTTGTTGAGCGGCAGCAAGGCTACTGTTATTTGGTTTAAAATTGGTAAGCTTTAACCGCGAATCACCACGGTTTTCCAAGTTTAAACTATTTCTCTGCTTTGTTAGAATTGCATTCGCATGGCTAAAACCAGCTTCAACCATATATGAAATTAGGAATGCAAGTAATAAATCTTCGGCTCTTGCTTTGAGCTTGGGATATTTAGTGGCAGTACTGACATGGGTCCAATATTCAGTAGGAGTTTTACGTTCAAACAACGCTTTAGTTTCCAGATCTACGCACATTTCGACAAGTTCATGTTCTAAATCAGATTCATTACTTTTATTGTCTGTTTTTATATCAAATGGAGTGACAAGCCATTCGGGAACGTGCATATTTTCCAAATCGTGGAAACGTGTTTTGAAGTCTTCTCTTAATTTATTCAGATGTTCAATATATATCTCCAAGTCACTGTCTAAAAGCTCTCAGACTTTCAGCATTCGCAAGTTTGAAAAATATTTGTAATCTTTACGTGCCAGTGAACGTTTATATTGCTCAATTTTTGCTTGAAAGCCCATGGTAATTGTTCGAGCATGAATGATTGTTGCATTTTTGCCTTGAAGACGTTTTTGTACTTCGTTAAATTTTGAATAGAGATCTGCCAAATAAAACAAATGGCTCTTGCACCGTTTTAATTCATCACATAATGATGGATCTATATTTCTTAAAAATTCTTCTGTTGAATCATATAATTCAACAAGCCTCTGCAAACTATCGCCTCTTGATAACCACCTTACTTCAGTGTGCAGAAGCAAATTATTGACAGTTTCATCATTTTCTTCACATAGTTTTGCAAATAGTCGGGAATTCAGAAGATGAGCTTTAATTTTATTGATAGATCTGATGCACACTTTCAAAGCTTCATGCAGTTCACCATTCAGTTTTTTTGCTTCAAGATGCTGTCTGTGTAAAACACAGTGAACAGCATATACAGTAGGAACCTTTTCCTTAAGGAAGACAGAAAAAACTCTAATGACATACCATAGCTGGGCCGCCGTCGGTTGAAACCGCACTAATATTACCGAACGGAATTTTGTGCTTATTCAAATATTCTTCCAAGCATAAAAAAATCGTTTTAGCTTTTGAATCAGTTTCAAGATAATCAGCAAAGAGAAACTCAACAGTTTTATTCAGAATCGGCCTATAAAACCTCACATAAGCCATGAGGATATTTGAACTTCCAAAAGTTCATTCGTTAAGTTGAATAGCAAATTTAGAATGTTGGAGTTCTAAGGTTACAGTTTGTTCAACATCAAAGGCCATTTCCTCAATGCGCCGCTGCACAGATCTTGAACTTAACGGTATGGATTTTAGAACTTGTTTAGAGTCTTTCTTCATAACATTTTCGATAGGATCTTTTATAGCAGGTAATATGATCTCTTCGCCAATAGTGTACGGTTTGCCCTTCTTTGCTATGTTAAGAGAAATGCTGTATGATGCCTTCAAACCTCCTTCACTATCAGCGCTAGCAGATGATTTTAAAAATGCATTCAAGTTTGGCTGAGACCTTAATTTTTCTTTCAGCGTTTTGAAATAATCAAGATCTTTGTTTTTCTTATCAGAATGGATCCTTTCTAAATGGTCTTTCATTTTAGCTGGTTTCATAGCATCATTGCTAAAAGTTTTTTCACACAACAAACACATGGGCATAGTTTCATTAGCAAGCGATGGTGCAAAGCCAAATTTCAAATACTCTGGAGAATATTGCCTACATTTTTTCTTAGCATTGCTGTTGGGCATTATGAGTATTGGAAATAATTCTTTATGCTAAAAGCAGTGGAAGTTTTAAACATAGTAACACAAGCAGCAAGAGACCGGCACAAACCAAATGAAAGATGGCGGGCAACTTAGAACAAATGACCTTGTACGCACCCGCAAACGAGACTGAGGCTGTTTCGAACGTGTTACGAGCTCGTTCGAATTCGTTCAACGACAAAGTGGATGACCAAAATATGATAAGAGCTATTATATCGTATCGACCAAGTAAGCACAGAAAACAATAAAATGTAACATCGTTAATAATTCCTAAACATTGATACAAGTAAGTATCCTGTAAAAAGTATCGCGTTGAAGGAGTGAGAGGGTACTCGGTTCTCTGTGCTGTGCATGTTTTGTGTATGCGTCGTCTGCACACGCCAGACATACACACATACTGTGCTAGAGGTAAGGCTTTGAGTAGCTGTCACTAGCGCACGCAGTCTCGACTGCGGTTACTACATTGTAAGCAATTGTTTACTCATAACATTTAATTTGATTTACAACATATTTATATTGATGTTTTCCATTTTTATTTTGTAGATTGAAATTTGACCATATTTCAAACTTTTCTACAAAAATGTATTTGCATCCAAGGTCTTGAAAAATCTAATTGATTCTTTTTATTTTCCTTAATCGACCCCCATAAATTTATCGACCCCTTGAGTTCTTTGCTGACTCCTGGGGTTCACCATAATGTTATTTTCAAACATTTGCGTTTGGCTATTCATAATTTAATGAAAGTCCGCAGACACACTAATACTCTATGGAGAACTAAAAAATACTCAAGTTTTTCGAAAATTAATCAAATAATATTCGAGGATCATAGTGCCTATGTATGATTCAATTTTCTTTATTTAATACTCTTAGTATCGTGAGAAATTTTACGTTCAGATATTGACGTCACCGTTCTGCAAACAGTTTCTACTAGGTGTCGACTGTTTCAACTGACAAAAATGACTTTGATTTTGTTCTATTTAAACTACCAATATCAAATACCTAACCTCTTGAATAAATTTTGGTATTATTATTAGAGTACTAGTAGACCCATATGTGAAAATTAACTCGATTTTTTACTGAATATTTTCGATTGGTCTCCAGTGGACGCGGGCTTTGCGAAGGAGTTTCCACATTGAAGGATGTGTCTTTGGTATCCACAATACATACAATGCTTACAATACATGCATACCCTACCAAATTTCCTCCTATCTAAATCCTTAAGAGCGTGACGGAAAGACAGACCACCAAGCAAGCAACAAACTGTGTATTATTATATAGCGGAATTGTTGCATGTGCAGATAGAGGAAGGTAGCCCTGGTCTGTTGCGCGTCTCCGCTCAGAGTGAAGAACATGGCGAGATGAAGGACGAGTACAACACTGTTGTGGTTGCCATCGGACGGGACCCCTGTACTGGGGATCTCGGCCTCGAGAACACGGATGTGAAGCTCGCCAAGTAAGTGTTCCTGCTTCGCAAGCAGTGATACAGTTTTAGCCATTATTTTGTATATATGTATTAGGTTGGACACAAAGTCCTGCCGTTTTTTCCTTAATTTAAGTTAAGAAAAAGCGGCGGGATCTTAGTTCCCAATCTAATACTAAGAATGGCCGTCGTGTGTTTATATGTTTATTTATATATTTATTTATACTAGCAGAAACCCGTGTAGATTACACGATTTCAATAATTAACTCACTTCCAAGCATATAAGGTTAAGTATGAAGGAAAGTCACCAACGAAAATAGCTGCTACATCATTGTTAGTTGGATTGAGTCGTTTTATGTCTGGGCCTGACATGAAATGCATCGAAATTCTTCTTGCTTCCCTATTTTCTCTGGATGCTCTAGCATTTTCTTCTGTTTCAACCATTTTCATAGTTTTATATACCTGAGCGTAGGGATTTTGTTCCATACTTGTTGAAATAGAAGTAAAACCAGATTCGAGGCAAACAATGTTTTCGGGTGCCTCTGATCTTGTTTGTATTGCTTCAGCTGAAACAAGAATATATACCTGTTCGTATTTTCTTCTTTCATCATTGTTTGGATGCAAACCATAAATGAAATGATATGTCTGACCCTGCAAGCGGAAACAGTAAATACCTCTTCCAAGCAGTATAATTACATCTGCACCAAAAGAAATAAATGAAAATGCTGTATTGTAATTTCTAATGTCTCGGTAATTTCTTGCTTCAGGGTTATCACACTCCAACAATCTTTGAAGCTGTAGAGGGCATTTTTGTAAAGAAGGCAAGCGAACTTTTCCATTGTGACAGCAATTTAGTAGCTCTCCTTGAAATCTAAAAGCAGAACAGAAGCGACGAATGACATTCATGAGACCTATATTAAATTGTTCATTATTTATTTGAATTGTGTTCAGCCTTCGTTCTTGGTTTCGTGCTCTTGTATAGGGTGTGGCAAAAGTCACATGATATATTTAGAGTTAATTTATGCAAAAACTACTTGAGATAGAAACTTCGGGTAAATTGCAAACGAAAGAAATGGTTTTGGAGTGTTTATTTAAATAGGATATCATTTAAATGTCCACCATGTTGGTTTATGCACATGCGCATTCTTTTCGTAACAGAATCCATCACTTTTCTTAGCATCTCGGGAGGAATGTTGCGAATCTCTTGAGAAATGTTCTCTTTCAAATGTTCCAAAGTACGAGGCCTATTAATGTATACTTTTGACTCTAAGTACCCCCATAAAAAAGAAATCCAAAGGGGTAAAATCACAAGATCTAGGAGCCCAAGGAATATCACCAAAACGAGAAATTAATCGATTTGGGAAAATTGTCTTCAAAAGTTTAATTGATTCCTTTGCTGTATGGGCTGTTGCACCATCTTGTTGAAACCACATATTCCCATCTTGAATTTGAGGTCTTAAATATTCTTCAATGAATTTTCGATATGTAGCTCCAGTTACAGTCGCAGTTTCTCCATTCTGATTTTCAAAAAAATAGGGACCAATAATCCTTTCACTTGTCATACCGCACCAGTGGGATTTTATGCACAATTTTTGGATTTTCAGCACTCCAATATCTGCAATTTTGTTTGTTCACATAACCGGAAAGGTAAAAATGTGCCTCGTCAGACATTAACAAGTGCGATATAAAATCATGTGCATCTGAAAGTTGCAAAAAGTTCCTTGCCAAATCTGAGCGCTTCTGGTGGTCAGTGATTTTCAATTTTTGTGTTAATTGAACTTTGTAGGGATGAAATTTCATCTGTTTCATGATTCGACTCAATGACCTGACGGAAATTTGTAGCTGGTTTGCACGTCTCCTTAAAGACGTTCTTGGATTTTCTTGAACATCGTCATAGACATTCTGAATAGTGATTTCAGATCGTGCTGATCTCGGTCTTCCAGAGCGTTTTCTATCGCTTACAGTGCCAAATTCGCGAAATCGCTTAACAATATTGATAATGCAGTCATATGATGGACCACTTCTAACATTGAATGTTTGCCTATAATTTCGTTGCACTGTCACAATGGATCCATTAAAAGTGAAGTAAGTTTCCGCAATTATTGTACGTTGTTCTTTGGTATATGTGACCATCTTGAGGGGCATATTTCTTGCTGTAGATAACTGTAGTTATATTGATTAGAACCGTATCACGAATACATGTAAAAAAACTTCAGAATTTTTTCTCTCTCTTGCAATTTACCTGAAGTTTCTATCTCAAGTAGTTTTTGCATGAATTAATTCTAAATAATGTGACTTTTGCCACACCCTTTATTTGAATTATGCTCAATTATCTCTTCTTGGCTCATATTCGCTTTTTTTCCTGGTAACGATTTCTTAAATCGTTCAAGTAAACATTTCTTTCCTTTTGAGTCATGCGAGCTCTTCTTTCAGCTGCTCTATTCCTAGCTTCCACCAATTCATGCTCTCTATCCGTGGCATTCATATTTTGTCTTCTTCGTACCAAAAAGTTCCTGTTCATATCTCGAATAGATTGCCTTTCTTCCGTTCTTAGTCTATCTCGAAATTTTCTTTGTCTCTCTCTGGCTAATTTTCTCCTCCGCTCCATTGTGAAGGGCGAACGCAGTGTGAGTAGCTTAATAAATAATAATGGGATGATAATATTTATTGATACTTTTCACAATCTCGTTTACTGATTAGTTACTAATTATTCTTCTTGATCTCTTGCCACAAAGTCAAATAATTATTGTTCTTCTTGATTTCCAGCCACAAGAGCAAATACGACCCCTTATTATAGTATCTTCGTAGACACGATACCGCCAGTCGCGGCGCCTTCATAATAATGAGGAGCGTTACACACGAACTTAGTTTTAAGCGTGTTAATATATAGATGTTTCGCGTCACGCTCAACATTAGAGAGATCCAGAGCCTTATATACTCGAGCCCGTATCGTGGATACCGAGTTCGCGGGCTATTTGCATATTAAAATGTACATACACAAGCTCGCAGTTGCTTTCAGTAATGCTGAATTTCTGTATCTAGGATATGACATGAATGGCTATAACTTCTTCTACTGCGGCTCAAAAATACTGTATTCTAAGTGTTTATTACTTTCACAAGAAAAATAAGTTACTCTTGAAATAAGCTTGAGCATGGAAACTCTACTCGAACGAAAAAAGACAGAATCGAGAACGAAATAGATGAGCGAGAGAAAGATTATCTCAAGAACAACAAGCTGTTGTAAGACAACAGAGGCGGGATCAGTATGCAAGTGCAGTATGCATTGCGTTCTTATATATAATTTTATTTAATATCTTTCCAACAATATTTGCCATAATTTTTGATGACACGGGTACACTAGTCTGGTATATTTTTAGTGCTACGTGACCAATAAATTCCCTGGTAGCCTAGTGATCGTGTGTGATGCTGACAGTGACGAGACATTTGTGTGTGTAAGACTGTTTTAGTTGAGCAAAGACATATTGAAGAAAACGCCATCTAATCGCGTTTATGTTTAATGCTCTTACGTATTCATCAGCTAAACTTCGGGAGTACGAATAGTGAGAAGATTTTCCTGTAGGTTATGCATTCTTATACAAGGAGTAATTTCATATCGGAGAAAAGCGGGGTAAAACATGAATATCTTTTTACTGGTACTTGAGTCATCGGTAAGGCCAATACTTGTTTAGTTAAGCAAAAGCTTGACAAATATCTAGGTGGTCGAAGCATCGAAGCTGGCTCTCCTATAATGAAACAGCAAGGCCTCAGGGTGAAGTAACTGAAAAATGTCATCGTCTACTATTCACAATTCAGCGGCTTCCATTGTAATTCCCCCGTCGGGATAATTACTTTTATGTATCATTACCTATTTGTGCTCTTCTGGTAGTTGCAGTGGTTCGACCAGGAATTAAATAATTATAAACCGAGACGTATTTTAAATAACTCGTCTAAAGCACTGAAGTGGTTATAGCAGAAACTGTGGAATTTAATTATATGACCACACACCATCACAGTCATGAGGGCGATTAAGATTAGTTATCGCGACTGCGTGTAATTTAATTAGGAAAGTTCATGAGCAGAGCGTAGTTTACTACTGCATTGTTCTCTCCGGGACAAGTTATCCAGTATAGCTGGGGATTTAGTTAGTAATAGGTATGCGTTTTCTTCCTTACTTTCCTGTTTCGCTCATCTTAAACTAGGAATATAATAATAATAATAATAATAATAATAATAATATCTCATCTTGTAGATGCGAGACATTTGTTCTGGCAGGTGACCTGCTATACGCTTTTGTTTGATCATTCATTTACGTAGTTCATAAATAATTTTTTCGTTACGATGCTTCCTCTACTGTTAGAGCACTCTTTAATCATGTAATGTAGTTTAACCTTTTGTATAATAGTAATAATGATCTTAATATTATTCCATTGTTCCATTGCCTTCACCATTATAAGTGCAGTATTGCATGCCGATTCATTTAACTTTCCTCCTTCTGAGTTTGATATTACAGAAACTGAGAATTATAATTCCTGTCTTGTTCCACTTTTAGAGTAGTCATTATCTATTTTTTGAACTCAGGAACGGCAAAATTATCGTCAACGACGAGGAACAGTCAACAGTGCCTAACATTTTCGGCATCGGTGACGTCATAGAAGCAGGATTGGAGCTCACGCCTGTTGCAATCCAAGCTGGCAAGCTGCTAGCTAAGAGAATCTACGGAGGTTGGCGTCTACAATAAATCCAGTTGCTATTTTGCTGTTCAAAATTCTATTCCACTTCTGTAATTAATACTGAAACGCCGTACCTAGATCAGCATGTTTGACTTGACTTGTTGATTTTTATTAATTTAGGTTAGTTACAATGAATGTTAAAAGCTTCGTGTACTGTGATTGTCTTCTTTTTTGCTGTCCTTCAACTACTCGTGCTCGCTTTGTAGGATCCAAGAAGAAAATGGACTACCAGAACGTAGCAACGACGGTTTTCACTCCTCTGGAGTACGGGTGCTGCGGGCTGAGCGAGGAGCAGGCTATAGAGAAGTATGGTGAGCAGGACATAGAGGTGTACCACAGTAACTTCTGGCCTCTCGAGCACACAGTGGCTCATCGCCCTGAGAATGACTGCTACGCCAAGCTCATCTGCGTCAAAAGCCTGAAGGTAAGTTTGGTAGCCGATACGGTCTTCACTCTTATGGGGATGTAAAGATTCTTGGGTGCATTTAATAACACGAATAGAATTCAAGTGTCGGAGAAAAAACTCACTTGGTTGAAGTTTGATTAGTCTGTTTGGTTAAAGAACACTTCAGATATCGGGAGGTACGACTGAGATTAAATGGTCGCATGTGGCAAAGCGCCGAGTACTGTTAGTTCGCCGAGTACTAGAACTGGAAAGCGCTACGGACAGTTAGAAAGGTGAATGAAAGAACAGGATTTTATTAAGATTATCGGCCCCTACCTCTCCTATTATATTACATTGACGCGATACATAAACCTTTATTATATGATTGCACTGTATTATTTGATCATTGTTATTTTATTATCTTGTATTAGTATTATATATATATAATGTAAAACCCAAGAGAAAACCAAGACATTGTCTAGTGTGAACGCAAGAGACCTAACCGTGAGAGTTTGTTGACCAGCTTTGGTCTCGCACCTTGCTTTTTTTTCTAGCTAGGGTTGCAGAAGAGAGGGGAAGACTCACGCTGATGTGGTAGGGGTAACTTAGCTGGCTGACGTTTGTTGTAGCCAACTCGATTTTTACATGTACCCAAGGTGCTGCTGGAGTGTATGCCATTATTTTAAATTTTTCGGTCAGTGTCTCAATGTCATGAAACTTGGTATACAGTTCAAGAAACGATTATAGGCAACAAAGCACGATTCAGTTTGTATAAATTCTTCGTCTGTCGTATCTAAAAATCAACATTTCCATCTACTCATTTTCTGGCGTGATGCTCTGGATTTTTAGTAATTATTCTCGTTTTCAACCTATTCGTGGTCCTTGAATACTGAAAGTCTCAACTATTAGGACAGTTATTGATTTTAAGTTTCTTCGATTTTTGTAAAGCATGCAAAGGGTACCTACCCCCTTTTGAAAATTTTTTCCGTTTTATGGTCAGTGTTTCAGAATTCTATAAAACTTTGGATAACACTCAATTAGTAATTGGAAACAAGAAAAAATGACTCCAATACCTCAAATTTCATCTGGTCTATCATCCATAAGTCAGAGGAGCCTGTGTAGGATGCTGCATCTCATTTTTTGTTAATTCTTCGTTAATTTGCACTAGTTTGCGATTTTTGTTCTATTCCTACTAAATACATTGATGACCTGTACTTATTGATTTTAGATTTCTGAATTTTTTGAAAAATGCTAAGGGTTTCTTGCATTTTTTCGAGTTTTACGGTTAATGTCTCAGAATGTCGTGAAACTTATACAGTTCAAGCAACGATTCTAGACAACAAAATGCGACTCGGATTGTAAAAAAAAATTGCTGCGTGAATACGCTAAACAAGCTTCGTATGTGTGATTTCGGGTATTATGAGCACGTTTGTTTTGAGTCATGTGGTAGGCATAAGCAGTAACCTCACATTGTTGCCAAGATATTAGTGAATGGGCTAAGACTTTTCCGACGTTACTGCAGCACCCTTTTTTCTTAAATTTAACGAAGAGTATTTTACTCACACATGAAAAGTTTTAATTTTCGTAATTTTTAAAGTTTTTTGATACGATAACGTGCTTGGCAACATTCGTATCTCAGTTTCAGACGAACATTTCACGATTTGTCATACGGCAGTAAATTTCACTTGGATCTAATGATTTTTCATTTTATTTATATTATGTATTATTTATATATATAAATACATATTTATTTATATTTTATGGTCCAGGATGTACGCTGTTTAGATTGAAAGCAATTTTTTTCATGTATTATTTTATTTAATAGGAGCGAGTGGTTGGTTTCCATATCGTCGGTCCCAATGCTGGAGAGATCACTCAAGGCTTTGCTATTGCTCTGCAACTTGGCGCAACCAAGGAGAACTTCGATGACTTGGTTGGCATTCATCCTACCTGTGCTGAGGTGAGGCTTTGTGGTCAATTGTGTTTATGGCCTTATTTATACGGTGCTTGTATTGAGCGGAAAATAAAACTATAGTAAATATCGATTTTTAGGTTCATAGCTTGGTCTTCCTATATAGCCGTATTTAAATAATAAGCTGTCTGTAAATGTTCTTGTACGTTGTGAAAATTGCCGATAATAATGTTCATATTTGCGTAAAACATTTGTAGCTAACAGAATAATTATAGGTTATCGATTTCTTCAATTATTTTTAAAAAAATTGTGCTTTGATGTAACCGATCGAATGATTTACTGTATTGTGAATTCTCACATTACTTGCCTCGTTCTGTTGTCATTTGTTTTGGCAGAAGTCAAGGTATGGTATTCATACTTTTATGCCAAAAAATTTTTTTTACAGGTGTTAACGACGTTGACCATCACGAAAAGCTCTGGAAAAGACGCCTCAGCATCGGGTTGCTGAGGTTAGGCAGCTGCTGCGTCCATTGAATGACTCTCTCCACATCCCGCCACTCTGCAGCAGTTTCTTAGTAACGAGTGAACATCAGCATCGCCTTCAAATATCTAGAATATTTGTTTGCTGGCATCACACGTGAAAATGACTTCGTATTTGTGAGTCGGGATTTAGTGGAGCGGGTTTATGGATTGTAGCAGTGTTGAACAAACTCAGCTGAGAAGGGAATTCTGAGTATTCTGTTGACTGTGGCTTTGTCAGACTGTTCAGTGGTTGATATATGCATGTTAGTAACATTTTTAACGGGTACGTTAAGAATGTCTAGGTGTAAGTTTGCTCACATATGCTATAGTGGCAGAACCATCTAAACGATGTTAGCTGAAGGACTGCAAAACCACGAATCAACTGAATACTCAATTCATGATGGAGCACGGCGTAAACTCCAATGGAGCTGCCTGTTCTGGACATCTTTCCCTGTTCAGCAGAATTAATCTTAGCTGAGGTCTGGTCTCAAGCAAATGTATTCTCGTCTATAGTGTCTTAGCTACTAGATTCAATTATAATAATCTATTGCTTATGATGATGATACTGCCTTAGACTTCATATAAAGTCGTTCGCATATTACACGAATTATATTTACGTTGAAATGCTATTCAAATATATCTTGTATTTTCACCGTTCTTCTGGTTTCAGTACCTTCAACATAAAATACAAGCTCCTGACATTGGGGACGGTTACAATTAGTGTGGTAAAATAACCAATCACATGTGAACTTATGTGAAAACATGAGATTGTATGCAGTTTCGGTAGTTAACTTCAGATTAATGGCAAAAATTGGGTCATTCAAAATAAAATTTGTGAATTATATGGTTCGATGAAAGACTGGCCTCCAAAATCACTTAATAAGAAAGTTCCGAAACTCTGTTTCAAAGCTAGACCCAAATTAGTCGTGAAGTAAAGTTCCAACATTCAGCGTATTTCGAAAGTGTGAAATATTACTTGTGTTCCACATGTACAGATAATGGGGCAGGCACCGAGGATTCATTACCTTATGTTTCATTTGAAACGCGTGAGTACCTCTACCTCTCCTATCCAATGGTAGATATCTACCCTGTACTATTCGTGCTAAGTCCGTAAAATGTTAGGGAAATCTCAACGAAACATTAGTTAAAAAGTTGATATATATTAACACAAATTGAATTTTATCAAGCAATCATAGGACCATAAATGATTTTCAGATTAGAAAATTATTTCAACACGTAACACTTACATGCGAGTACTCTTCGTTCGTAGTACAAAATTTGCATACCTTTCTTCCCAAGTCAGTGTCAGGATTTCAAAATAACTAAACTAAGTAAACAATACGAGGTTGGCTTTCATTTATAGTAACTTTCCCACGACCGTGTTCACTAAATAGAATGTTTCTGTATGAAGTTAAAATTGCACAGATAGGAACGTATACTACAAAGGAACTCGTACCTATTATTAAGCTTTCAATTATAGCACTGCCATAAATATTTTTATTGCCTTATACTGATGCATTACGAAAAGTTTGCGTAGTATTAAGCCTCGAAAAATGCGGTTCCCTTTTCCTAGACTATCGTACGATTTTGAAGTGCTCACACTAAAGTAGCATTCTCTTCTTTATCTTTGTAGTTCTTAAGCTTACCTATGCTTTCATTGGAAATTCGAGAAATCAGTCTTAAGCTGAATGGAAGGCTTGTGTTGGGTTGAAGCGGGAGTGGCACGTTGCTTAGACGTATCCTTGGCGGCGGTAGTGGCCTGCCGGGCTTTGATGGTTGCCTCCAGCTTGACACGCAGCTCCGGCCGCTGGCTCATCACCTCGCGGAACTCCTGCTCAGAAGCATGCTATTAATACTCTTATCACCTCGCGGAACTCCTGCTCAGAAGCATGCTATTAATACTCTTATCACCTCAGGGAACTCCTGCTCAGAAGCATGCTATTAATACTCTTATCACCTCGCGGAACTCCTGCTCAGAAGCATGCTATTAATACTCTTATCACCTCAGGGAACTCCTGCTCAGAAGCATGCTATTAATACTCTTATCACCTCAGGGAACTCTTGCTCAGAAGCATGCTATTAATACTCTTATCACCTCAGGCAACTCCTGCTCAGAAGCATGCTATTAATACTCTTATCACCTCAGGCAACTCCTGCTCAGAAGCATGCTATTAATACTCTTATCGCCTCAGGGAACTCCTGCTCAGAAGCATGCTATTAATACTCTTATCGCCTCAGGGAACTCCTGCTCAGAAGCATGCTATTAATACTCTTATCACCTCAGGGAACTCCTGCTCAGAAGCATGCTATTAATACTCTTATCGCCTCAGGCAACTCCTGTTCAGAAGCATGCCTTTAATACTCTTATCACCTCAGGCAACTCCATACTTCTCTTCTTTCAAATTAACCTTACGGAACTTACGCTCAATGGTCATAATATATCACTGTTACTAGTTCCTTGGAAATTTAACTGATTATCATACAGTATAACCCATATACAAATATGTGAAATTCAACTATAGAATCCTTGCCTGTGGATGAAGCGGAGCAAGAGTTTGGAGTCTCTTGAGTGCAATCTCACACAGAGCAGAGGAACTGTCGCTGCTCAGACACTCCACCAAGAACGACACCACCACGTTCAGTAGCTCACAGCCTTTCAGAACAAATTGAAATTTTTAATAGGTCTGTTGGCGGAAGGATTTAGAGAAGTAATTCAAGATAGAAACAAACATGTTTGTTTACCTCCTTTATTCCAAAGAACACTCGGAAAACAACTGCGTTCAGGTACTGCGAGTTATAAGACATTCCTAGATCCTTTTATAGCGAAAAAACTAATGTAAAATGTAATTTTTTCTTTTGTAACGTTCACAGATGAGTGATATGTACAATGTAACCAAGTTTAATTTCCCATGAAGCACACGTAAATTATATATATCAGAGTCTTCAGCTTCTAATATGATTCTCTCAGAAATAAGATATATACAAACTACTTCAACAATTTACCCACCAAAATCTGTCAACTTACAATCGAGAATGATACCAGATGTTCATAATATTATAGTATTGCCGACTTACCGAAACGAATTGTTTTTTCTGCCTGATACAGGTACTGATTTTGATTAAACGTGGGTATAATCATGCTTTTTTTAACGTATTACTTACGGTACTTGGGTAAAGTCCGATCAAAGGTGAGCATGATAGCGTCTACCAGGACATCAAAGAGTCTTAGCTCAGTAGAACATGAGGCGGTGAGTGTCTTGTGGAGTTGGTAGAGGAGTCTTGGAGCGAGTGCTTGCATGAATACCGTAGATAGAGGTTCTGAACACTCGCGGAATATTCGGTAGAGTTGTTCACAGCATGACAGTCGCACCTGGTAACAGCAACAGTATTATTATAAGAGCGGATAAAGTGATTCTCACAGGGCCGGTGAAATTTCTGAAAGGATTATTTTCGACAAGAAAATCATTAAAGACGTAAAAACACACACCGAATAAAGTTATATATTCCGCTTTAATGCTGGTATGAAAATGTGCCTGATAGAACTGAAATTCAGTATGTGATAATTTTTATATTCGGATAGAGCTTTAGAAACAGAGGTAACCTTACTTGAAAACTGAACAGCTTCAAAGCTATCTTATATTGAAGAATAGATGTATTTAAAGTTTACTGAACTAAAACCTCCAGACGCCTATGCTATTTTTATGCATCTTAATGACGGAGGTATAAAATTGGCCGAGTAAAGATTCAATCAAACTCAAAATTGTCTGTAAATGAAGTTTCCTTCAAATTTTCATGTTTGGATGCTTTACCGAAATTGAATAAGGCTGACATAGTATTTATTTTGTGAGCGACTTCAGCATGTTTTCAGAAGAATTTTTCCTGGATTATTCATCACAGGAGAACCACTAGCTTTAAATTGCTAAAATTGAATTGATACTTCAAGACATGGAAGTATGCAAACAGTTCTTAAACCCGCGTAACAAGCCCATTCAATTGATGTAGAGGACATTGGTAAGATTATTACGAACCGATCAACAAGAACTTATTTAACAAGACAGATCTAGATAGAAAATAAAGAATCTCCTAACTAAAAATCCACCCAATCTGTATAACCTATGCAGCTTAACTACAAGTAATCATGAACCTCAGTAACGTAGGCCAGTCCCTAATAAAGAAGATTAATTATACGTTTAGAAGAGAATTACCTGGGCACTGGTGTGGTGGATGGTGCTCTTGTAGAGGTTGAGCAGCGGGTACCTCAAGTTGTGTGGTGCTGTCACGCTGTCCGGGCTGTGCACTACAAACTCCGTCACTGCGCGGAGCACAACCGTCTCGCACACTTCTCGCTCTTCTTCGCCTGCACATGATACAATTTATTACTCAACGTTATCAAGGATTTTATAATTATACAAACCACAACTGGGTTTTAACGATGACAAAAAACATTGAAGTATATTTTACCACTTCCATTATTATTTAGGTCAATGGTAACAAAACGGTCTTGGTAATAGTACAACTAAATCTATCATTCTTGCTCAGCCAAACTTACGGCATCTGAGAACACCTTTGAAAGACAAGTCTCTAATGTAAGTGTTGGAAGCACGTTAAGTGTACAGGTACATGTGTTAAGTACATCTGATCACAGCATAATTTATGGAAAACAGGATTATAATAACCTTTATCAACAAAATTGAACGTTAAGTTGATGTTATTTACCACCTAGTGTTAAGGACTGTTGTTAAGAAAAAATCAAATTATGTAGCTATCAACGCCCAATTTTCAAGTTTAATACAAGAGAAATAGAAACGTGTTACTCAATTGATTCAGCGTGAGAAGAAACAAGCCAAGAATACTGAACGCTTTAGAATACGTATTTTTTCCGAACAAAATTTTGGAAAGTCTTACTTAAGCTGACTTTCGTAATTTAAATGTGCTAATAATTACGAATTATCAAATTTAGAAAAACAAAACATCACAAAATACAGTAACTGTAACGTTGTGTACTAAAAAATTGAAAACAATAATTCGTTCCGTAATTATTTTCTGTATCAAAATTTCTATACGTACTGGAGTTTTATCAAAAAGCATGTTATTCAGATTTTCGCTTGGACACAATTTAAGATTAAAATTCTTCATCTTTTTAAATGCGCATATTTTGCGAGTAAAAACCTTGAACCCATCCTCCTACCGCTGCGTTTCTCGTAATTTACTGCTACTTTTCGTTATCAACAGCGGAATAGTTGTGTACTCACAAATTTTAGCGTTGTCGATGGTAGTCGCAAGGGCGCTTTGCAGCAGCCGACACCACTGCTCAGCAGAACGAGGGTCGCTGGCGTAAGAGTGGCTGCAGAGGACAGCAAGGGACTTGCAGCAGGTGCTGAGTAACAGAGACTGGGGTGCACACGACACATCACAAGTGGCGGAGTTGACTTCGTGGTCGGCAAAACTGCACTCACGCAGCATCCCCGTGCTCATGAAGAGGATTGTAGGGAGGATTGCTACACCTCCTGGAAAGAACCGCTTCCAGTATTACTCAGTTCCAGGTATTCGACTTGAAGCAATAAGTACTGCACACATAATTTTCGATAACTGTTTCTGTTTCGTAATAAATGATGAATTGTAAAACATATCGGCAGAAATAATGATCCCTTGTACAAGATCCAGCGAATAAAAAGAGATTTGACATGAATGCTGAACGGAATATTATAAACATATCCCTGAACACATTTTTTACCGGAAGAGCTCAAAAAGTCAAAATATTTACGTTCTGCATACAGAAAAATACGAGTAAATATACACATTTTCAAATAGTGTGAAAACAAAATCAAATTTCCTAATGCAGTTCAACATGGTACGAAGAAAATAAATGAAAATCTGCCAATAGGAAGAGCTGCGTGGTCCTTTCTTGGGTTGAGACTAAAACACAATGTACAGGAACCCTGAATAATAATTACAAGTGCCATCATCAATTAAGTAGAAGTTAAAGCTTGCAAAGAGCATAGCAGGTGTAACAGTAACATCGAGTTTGAACAGTTGTCTCAGAAATAATTGAAAATAGGTGAATGGAATGTCCTAAGGACTTTCTATTACAATTGGACTCTACGTTGAATAAGATAAGTAACATTCTCCACACTTGCCCAAAAAATTACAATAGAATTCGTCATAAACAAAAATGACATTTTCATTTCGAATTAACCATAGCTCATGAAGGATAAAGTTCAATTGGAAGATCATCCATCAAGTTCCAAGGGAGTCAATCCTCGACTATGGTACTATATATTACGAAAAGCCTAAAAGATCTTTCTTTACCATCACTATTGTATTGATCAGTTGGGAAAGCCTCAAAAAATAGACCGAAAACAATTTTAACCACTTCTCGTTCTAGCAAAATAACTGTAGAGTATTTCACTGATTCATACAACTGGTGGTAATATCGTTAAACGCTTCACGAGAAAATTTTGAAAAATCACATCAATAAATTAAGTCATTATGAGGCACAAATCCCTTTACGATGTGTAAATTTTTGCAGTTATAATCAGTATAGAAACGTCAGGCAAAATACCGAGCATTACGAGTCCTCACTCTACATAAAGCTTCAATCGAATCTCAGAGAAGTTGAATAAAAATAATTAGAATTTTTCATTTGAACCGTATTCATGCAACGTAGTAAGATGTAAAATTTAATACGTCACCAACATTCATCAGATAAAGGGATAAATTATAACAACACATTCAGACAACGAACATATCTGAATTATTCTGACCACTATAATAACCCTATTAGTTCTAGAAACATTACAAATAATCTAACAGCGCCTAAGGTTGCTTTGTACTAGACACCCCGAGCACAAAATACCTGCAGGAGAGCAGAGATCTGGCAGTAGAGAACAGAGACCTACAGTGTCAGCCAGCAGTCTGTCTCTGACGTGCCGGTCTGGACGGGAACGTGGGGCACCCAACAAAGACGGAGCAGCAGCCACCATCTGCAGGACGCAGACATCGTCAGTAGCACTAGTTGCAATGGCGTACTAATGAATCAGTGGCATAGCAGTAGGAGGAAAGAATATGATTCAGTGGCATAGCAGTAGGAGGAAAGAATATGATTCAGTGGCACAGCAGTAGGAGGAAAGAATATGATTTAGTGGCATAGCAGTAGGAAGGAATATGATTCAGTGGCATAGCAGTAGGAAGGAATATGATTCAGTGGCATAGCAGTAGGAAGGAATATGATTCAGTAGCATAGCAGTAGGAAGGAATATGATTCAGTGGCATAGCAGTAGGAAAGAATATGATTCAGTGGCATAGCAGTAGGAAGGAATATGATTCAGTGGCATAGCAGTAGGAAG
Source organism: Trinorchestia longiramus (assembly GCA_006783055.1). Classification (NCBI taxonomy): domain Eukaryota; kingdom Metazoa; phylum Arthropoda; class Malacostraca; order Amphipoda; family Talitridae; genus Trinorchestia; species Trinorchestia longiramus. Next base: position 121,933 of record VCRD01000568.1, read on the forward strand.
GAATATGATTCAGTGGCATAGCAGTAGGAAGGAATATGATTCAGTGGCATAGCAGTAGGAAGGAATATGATTCAGTAGCATAGCAGTAGGAAGGAATATGATTCAGTGGTATAGCAGTAGGAAAGAATATGATTCAGTGCCATAGCAGTAAGTAGGAACATGATTCAGTGGCATTGCACGAAGTAGGAATACGGTTCAGTGGTATTGCACTAAAAAGAATACGATTCAGCGGCATTGCAGTAGATAGGAATCAGATTCAGTGACATTACAGTAGGTAGGAATATGATTCATAGCTGTAGGTAGGAATATGATTCATAGCTGTAGGTAGGAATGTGATTGAGTGCCATTGCAGATGGTGAAATAAGATTCAGTGACATTGCAGTAGGTAGGAACTTGATTTATTTCATCACGGTAAGAACGCTACACCGTAGAATTATGAACTGATATTGTGATTGCCTGAGTCAAGAAGGAGAAGATTGTAGGTAAGCATGTGTTCTTTATGAGAATTATAATAAGAGACCAGGACGCTAAATCAAACAGCCTTTTCTGACACCAAAAATTTTGCCCATCTTTGCAATATACTTCGATTTCAATGAAAGCTAATAATAATGAAGAAATCTATACACGTATCTTCAAACGAAGGTAAAGATGAGGAGGTCAAGAAGGCATATTTGAATCATGATTAGTCCTGAATATTCTTAGTTAAACATTCTAGCTTTCGATATAGAACTGCACATGCGTACCAGACCGGTTTCCAGGCTCGTGTGTGGTCTGTAAGAGGCACTCACCTGAGGAGCGATGCTCGGTTCATGGCGTACAAGGCAACACAAGCACACCTGCAACACAGTTGCCACATTAATATGTGGCAACAATAAACTAAACAAACTGCAACACACTGGCCAAAAAGTATAATGCAAAAATCGAGATTTGTTACCTTTGCCAATTTTATATCATGGTCACGGTACACTGGACAAAACTGTAAAATACTGATAGGACAGTTCAACGAAAAAATTGAAGAATATTTACCACATTTGTCGAAACTCAAGATATAAATACCAAAGTTATTAATGAACACTTTCTCCTAAGCGGCCAACATGAATCTTCTGTACACATACAGTAACTACTCAATACAAGCGTAGCGTGTCAGCGTGTTACATTCAAGCTTCAGAAAATTCAGTATTTGAAACGATAATCTCTGCATCAAGTGTTAAAGAAACAACATCCTCGACTTTAGCAGTAATGTAGTCAAATATGTTTTTCAAGCAGAGATGCACGACAAATCTCACACACTAGCCTTGCATATGCAAGATCTGAAAGCATACAGAAAAAACCTTAAGCGAGCTCAAAGGCTCAATGAGACTGAAAACGAGTAGTAATTTGAAGTGCCTGGTTTCAATGTCCCTCTTATTATAGGAAAAAAGAAGTCAACCTATAATTTCAATACGATCATATCATATTTCCAAGCAAACATTTTATGATTGAGTTATTGTTACAGCTTCAGAAAAATCAGTTGAACCTGTTGACTGTTTGAGAGAGCTTAGAAAATACGGACAAGACTGCCAATGTAAAGCAATGTCTTCGTAACTAAAAGTTGGATCACAATGAAAAAACATTTATCAACTTCGGAGAGACAGATTCCCAGCAGATTAACTTTTTACTCGCTCTACGTATCAGCGTGAGTTGAAACAGACAATATTTCCAGCCGAGTAACTGAGAGTGCGATAAAAATATATGTTACATGTCCTTGCCTTTAATCAGTTCGATTTAAGTCATATTAATGTATAAAATTTATGCTAAATAAGTTATCACACTAGGTTGTTAGTTAATTGTCCTTGCAGCACGCCGTACCTTCAAGGGTTCTAGGCCTTGAAGTCAAAGGTAAGCACTTCTACATCTATACGAGAGAATATATAGGCCATAAGATCGTCGGTAGCATAGCTACGCTAACAGCCCTGATATGCCGGAAAATTTTAAAAGGTACATTACTTATGACCCATCTTGTACAGGGTGACTTTGTCATTATAAGCATTTATTACGTAAAAATTAGAAGATAAAAGTTTTAGTAAATTGCGATGAAATTTTTGATTTTATAATACAGGATGACCATAATAAACACAACGGATTCAAATAATAAGATACTTTAAAAAACTCTAAAAATGGCTAAATACATGGCGGAAGAGAGCATCAATTGTGGAATGTTATTTTGAAAACAATGGATTATTAGTTCAAGTACGGAGTTTCATGAGAAAATTTAACATTACTCCATCCAAACCCTGTGCTCATGCAAGAAATGTAGAAATATCGTATTTCAACAGTTTTTAACCTTCATTGCAAATGTCTAAGCTTTCATCATCCATGACTGAGTTATTAGGTCCCTTCTGGAGTTTAGACGATTCACAACAGCAAATGCACTAAATCAATTCACATTTTCAAAGGAAATCGAGTAGCACACGTTGCACTTTCGGTGAAAAACTTGGCATAAACAACCTACACCAACTGACCTGAAGCGCAGCGAAGACGAGACTGCTGCTGGGGTTTATTTCCCCAGTGTCGCCGCCTTCAGCTACTAGGTCAGCGTCGCAGCCCTCACAAGGATGGTTGGCAGGGCGCCCGCTACACTGATGTTCCTTGTGTTTGAGTCGTGTGAGGTGACTGAGAGCAGCACGGACGATGAGCTCCACCACGCTCACACTGAGCTGGTGCAGTGACGCGCTGTCGCAGCTCACAACACGCCTGTCAAAGCCAGCATTCAGTGTGTATGTATCAACCAACATTTAAAGCCGAATGATAATAAATGCTTCCAGTTAGGGATTTCTAAACAGTGAAATAAAAGTAGAAGTCATTGGAGAAGAAATAAGAATATGGATACTAAAAAGTACACAGTAGTAGAAGCGTTGCAATAAGAAGATACAAAACGGAGCAGTCATAAAAAAATTTTGTTGTCATAGTAGAACTTACTATTGATGGCTCATGTAAAGCACTCTGCTATTGAAACTCAAATCAAGACTACACGAAAGAGAATAGTTTAGTTCCTTTAACTAATTCTTCGTTCGGACAGGAGCTCACTATGTTTGTACTTATTTTCAAAAAATGTATTTAGTATAGAGTGATATCTAGCTATTAAAAATATTTCAATGAGTAATGTGAATCAGGTCAATACAAATAAACCTGCAGCGATTTAGTCACTTTAATCAAACAAATTTAGTTTTCACTTCAAGTCACAGGCACGTAACACACATTTTCAAGTAATTGCAATAGCAAAATTAACCATTCTCACAGCGTTCTAAGAAACTATGAAACATTCTTTACATAATTGCTGGAGCTCCACAATAATTAACAGCTTTTTAGAGTACAACAATGAATATATTACTCACACAAACCAAATAATGATTAATTAGAGTGAGTTTGCAATTCCCTGGATGTACATAGGGTGCTCTTCCTAAAATAAAGAAAACGTGAGCTGCAACATGGATTTATTTATAAAGGACATGACTCCCACGAAGAATTGGCTTCAGTTTGATTGAAACAAAAAATGTTGGTCAAGTTTTGTCAAATTCTACGTCAGAAACAAAATTGACATCAAAATAAAATGTATCATAACCCCTTGATAGAAGAAATAAAGCTTGAGAAACGACAGCGACTATGGACGCAAAAATGCGCTCATATAGAAACAAAACAAACAACAAAATCCACCGAACTGCATTCTACAATAAAAAGATGAACTTTTTCTCAACAAACAATGAAACCCATAATTTTGACAATAACTTATCAAATAAATCACAGGGACCTGTGCACAAATCACTGTATGCTACAAAAAATCAAATTTACTCCACACATGACAGTCATAATTTCAAATAACTTAGAAAATATACAACAATGACCTGTGCATGAGGGAGACAATTTCAATGGCGAGAGGAGAGTTCTCAGCAACGATGGAGGCAGGCAAGGGGTGCTGGAGCAGCGTGTGCAGCGCCTGGAGACACATCTCCTCCTGAGCCTCTTCACACGCACCTCCACACAGGTACGACACGCACGTTCCTGAAACCCATCAAACAAGTCAATTATCATCACAATCAAAGTTGACTTTTCCTATACAGGCGAATGCTACTATGGGCACTGTACGTCATATGTCGACATTCCTACCAGAAAGGAAGTACGACTGTATGACTATTACATAATACTATGTTCTCATAACTATAACGTACACCTACTATTAGTGCCATCAATAATAAGATGGATGAAATTTTATCAAGGGCACTCCCAATATCTGTCGGGTATCAAAAGTTGTTTTTTCTTTTTTCTATGGAATACCAAAATTTGTCCCCGATTAGAAGATTGAACCCCTAAATTCATACCAGATTATGGCAACCAGTGTAGCTGAAGAGATTAGGAACACTAAGCACCCTAATAGTTTTAATCGGTAAACCACCCCGAAAACCTTCGCCATTTACTCACTCAAAAACAATCCAGATATTGTAACCATCTTCAAGGACCCACACGTCACCAAGACATGCTGAAGTACTATCCCTATCAGCCTTTGTCTGAGGGGGAAAAGAGTATGGCCGAACGACTGCGTTGCCTAAGCTAATATGTTGTTCAATGTTACGAACCGAAGCGATGATGTATTGTTGTAACTGCTTACCTGAAACACGTGCGAAGAATTTTATTTTTGCATTTCATATACAAATAAAACTCGTAAATGAAGTTGATTAGAAGAAATAGATAGTGGACCTACGAAAACAGAAACTTGCAAGTTCTTGGGCGAAAAAGCGGATTTCCAAGATTTCATCACCTTGAAAACTCATAACTCAGAGCTGTGAAGAATACCAATAAATGAAAAACGTGAAGAAAATTTCATCCCAAAGCTACTTATGAACAATATTACCAGTGAGTTTACAATACGGAGGGAAATACAAAAATTCAACGAACCTAATAGGAGGTGGAAGCGATCGGCCGTCATCACGTTGTTGGAGGACGCATCGTTTTTGGAATCACTGCCATTTCGAGACGCCGACGACGGCAGTCCTGATCCTTTTGTGCTGGAGTCTGTTTCGTTGGAAGTCTTTTCAGTAGGACAATTGTTGAGCCAGAGAGCAGTGGCGCAAAGCATAGGAGCCCATGCTTGTCTGTAGTACTGTCTTACGCTATCTATTGCTTCGTTGCTGTAGAACGCGCCTCCACTGTGTGGTAACTGACTTGAGAACTCAGGAGGAAGCCCCAACATGGCGTGGTCTTTAAGAGCAGCCAGCCAGTACTGGGATAAGCTTTGTAACTCAGGGGCTACTAAATTTCCTAGGTTTTCTTCACTGGAATTTTGATCCGAGGGGCTGTCGGGAGTCTTAAGCTGTTCAGTGCCAGTTTGAGACACAATGTAAACTTCCGCCCAGGCCTTCAGAATAGCGAGTTTCTCCAGGGTCGCAGCACTTTCGTTGTACAATCCCTCTGTGGAAGCCTCATTTAATTTACCTAAGGAAGAAACAAGTAGTTGATGCACTCTGCGCAGGTCATTCAAGTCTCTAGCCACCCCAGACCCAATCCAGGTGCTGCACACCTCACATGCTCGTGCAGTTACATGCGAAGCAGTGTCTGCAGCGAACGCAGGTCGCAACGCGGCTCCTACTTGCGCTTGGTATTGCTCTAAAATGACGTGGCCAGCAAATTCAGGTTCAGGACTACGAGCAAACTTGTCAATAACGAGTTGAAGAATGTTCAAGCCCTCCAGACGTAGTTGGTCACTCTCACTGGTCGCTGCAATGAAACCCATACGGATTAATTCACTAAGATGAAGCACTAAGAATTCTTCCTTTGAGCCCTTGGCTGCTTTTTCCCTGGCAACAGATAGGTCGAAATGAGCAGCGTTGTTACCGCACTCGTGGATAATTTTAGCAACACACTGAGCAGCAAAGACCCTTGAAGTCCAACGAGGAGGCAGTGCAGGGTGTGGATCAGGATCAATGGTAGCGTGAAACTCGACAAGATCTTCATCATCAGCTGTGGGATCAAGGCCCTCCTTTAATCCACTGTCGGCAGAGCCATCTTGTGCGTTGGTGAGCACTTCACGACAGAGAGTGAGCCACATTCTCAAGTGCGTTGGGGCGAGAGCGTGCAAGGTGAAGAGCAGCGTTTGTTGGACATGACTCACGAGCACATCGTCGCTTTCACAGTCCAACAAAGAGAATAACAACCCCGGCAAACCACTCTCTGGGATGACTACACTAGAGTGTTCATCAGAGTCCTCAGCCAACATGGCCAGTACATGATGACACACCTCCAAGGCTTCTCTCTGCGCCAGCTGACGCAAGCAGCTAACAGCTGCTCTTCTAAGCAGCAAATGATCACTGAACAGTTTACGCACCAACATGGGCACCAAGGAGGACAAATTCACGTGACGAGGAGCAAACATGTGCATCTGCTGGAGACAAGTCACCGCTTCAGCTTGGACATAAGGGTCAGAGTGCTGTTGGACCAAATTGCAGCCACACAGCAGCGACCACCTTGCACTGACGGTAGCGCTGTCACTGCTCTGAAGTTCAGGACCTATGGTAGTGATGAGAGCTTGTAGACACTTGCCAATGCAGTGCTGCACCTCACTTGAGCTACATGACAACAGCAAATCCAGCAGTAAATTTAGAGACGGATCGACGTAAGAACTGAACATGGGTCCTCCAGAATCAGCAATCATTGACAATGCATGCAGGGACCAAACTTGCACGATGGGAGCCGTTGAGTCCTTGGCAAGCGCTAACAGAATGCTGATCGATGTGCTAAGATGATGACTCGAGCCCATGCCCCCCACACATCTGTGTAAACAACCTAGTGCCAAGGAGTGCCCCGTTCGGCTGGTGGCATCACGGGCACTGCGCAGTTTGTCGAAGCTCGTCTGAGCAAGAGAAGCAACAAAGTGTGGGTCGCCAATAACTTGCGCCATGCGACCAATCGCTTCGCCAGAAGCACACCGCAACAAAGAATTCGTTTGAGTTAGTCCGTCCATAAGTAGAGTGGTTGTCATTTTCTTGACGTCGTCTTGACCAAGTGAGCCTTTAGTGTCAGTGAGTTTTTTCAAAGCTATCAATAGAGCACACAAGATATTCGTTTGGATAGCTTCTTGCCTCTGGCTCTTGCTTGCTCGAATCATTTCAATGAATAGATTCAGCATTTTAAGTCTATTTTTGTTAGCCACGAGCGGGAACATGAGACCAAAGAGATTAACGGAAGTGTCAATCACGGCTACACCCAGAGGTAGAGGATGAGTGGAGTCATTCTTGGACCTATACAAGGAGGTAGGGTCATGCTCGAGGGCACCAGTGGCACTGTTGGAATGCAGTTGCTCCTCGAGGGCGTTTAGGTCAGGATGATGGAGAGCTGGTGATAACAAAGGCGCATGGTGGGCAGCACAAATGGATCGCAGCAATGAAGAGCTCGTGTTGGCACCGCTTTCAGCCAGCGTAAATTCGCTCACCAATAGCTTAAGTACAGAACTGTAGTGGCTCTCGAATGACTGCGGCGGCAGAAGGGACAGTACCTGATATAGTCTTAGGCGAACCATAGCGGCGGATGCTTTAAGCTGCTGCCCATACTGCTTTACGATATTAGAGATACTCACCAACATAAGAAGAGCAGCTTCAATTGGCAACAATAATCGACGAATAGTGTCCTCACCAGCCAACTCGTGACAGTGAAGTAGGAAGCTATACATAGAAGATAAAGCTCCCGCCCTTCCTTCCAGTGTGACTTGCCATGTGAATGCATCACCGCGCGCTTTCTCACTTTCAATTTCCTTATTTGACCGAGGAAATGAATTCTTCCATAGCAATAACATTCGAGGCAGAAGGCCTTTTACAACAGCAACTCCAAGTGTCATCACAGATCCAATGATGAGCCAACCAGCCTGTGTTCTGTGAAGAGACAAACGTGAGTTTTGCGACGCAGATCGCAGAAGCTCCTCTGCTAGATTGAAGACCACCTTCCCACGAACGTGAGGGATGCCCAAAGGTGTTCTTGAGACACAGCCAACGAGTGCAGCAATCGCACAGCTATAGCCAGCAATCGCTTCAGTAGAAGCTTTCAGTGAATCAATTTTATTACAACATCGTGCGATAAGCGGATGTAGTTGTGACGGGAGCGCGATACAAATACACTGTAAGCACCAGGAAGCAGAGAGACGTGCTGCGAAGTTAGGGTGCAGCAGCACAGACAACACGCAGTCAATCAAGTTCAGGTGAGGGTCCAGTACAATCGTGGAGCTGGATGTGCTTAGGGCCAGAACAAGATTACCTAGCTCGAGCAGCATACAAACTAACACATGCTGACTACCCACTTCTGCACTACCATTATTAGGGTTGTCGCTATTCACATCCACAGCATTCATGTGTTGCACTATTACGAAGGATATTTCCTTGCAAGCCGCTGTCTGCGCTTTCTCACCAAGCATGCGTCCCAAGGTGCACCTCATGATGAAATTGACACACTTCCTGGAATAGACGGCATCGACGTGTGACGTGCTAGCTTTAGGGTTTCCAATCAATTCTGAAAGATGCTTCAAGAAGGTCATCATGTTTTTCTCTAGCCAGAGTGGGCCCAGCTCCTGAATGAAGATGACGTAGGCTTGAGTGACACCAACTCGAAGTTCCCTGGCAACACCAGATGAGCCCTTTATGATCTCGCCTTTCAGGAAGCTCGTGCCACCTCGTAGAAAGCCTGTAGACAGCAGCGCTAGTGCTTCTTCCAACGACACAAGCCGCGGGGCACCTTTGCCACTATTGCTTTGGCTTGCTGGAATGCAGGATATAACGTCAGGAGACTTCTTGAATATAATACATGTACTATCTAATACGACCGGCTCGAGGTACAACCACAAGTATTTACTGAGAAATGAATAATGTTTGCATATAATTACCGTACTACGGAGGTATTTTATACAACAAAGATTTGTTATGTCGTAACGTTGAGTGTCGGTGTTTTTTAAGGTTCCTAGTTACAACCAATCAGATGATAGGAGTAGTTGGCAACAAGTCACTGACGCTATTTTGTAACAAGTTATTTTTAACATATATAAAAGTAAAATTAATTGTGTATGAAGATTTGAGTACCCTGTACATTAGTATAAATGAAATAAATACTTGTAATATAAAATATCACATTTAAGATGAAGAATAACAAAGGTTACACATGCATGATTTAAAATAAATATTTGCATAAAATAGCAATCTGTTGGCTGTATAAAAAATTCTCATACACCAAAAGTTTAAAAACAGCCTAATATCAAAATTTAATTAATGAAAGAACTCTTCAAAAACACTTCGAAGAAATTAAATTCAAATAGCACCAGTATTTATGAAATACATAGCTGTACATAGCAGAAGCAAGACATGCCAAAATTCAAGCTAAATCTTCAGAAAAGTTAGGAACCTTCTGGGCAAACTCACAATATTAGAGAAGTAACATGAGCAGTACACACCTCTTACAACTTCTTTTGGAGGATTTTGAGTGGTGGCAAGGAGGCAGCCGATGAGTTGGGCAACGGCACAGCGAGTCTCGTATGAGGAGCAGGTCTCTAGAGAGCGGTAGCACAGTTGACACATGTTCTCCAGCTCGCTCGTGTACAGGAACGGCGCATACTTGCTCAGTTCTATCAGGCACTGCAAGTAACAGTGATTCAGTTGCTTGTTATCACTAACTACTACACAGAGTCAGTTGCTTGTTACGATTGAAATTACTACAAAATCAGGCGTTTGGTACAATTGAAATTACTACAAAATCAGGCGTTTGGTACAATTGAAATTACTACAGAGTCAGGCGTTTGGTACAATTGAACTTCCCACTAAATCAGGCGTTTGGTACAATTGAAATTACAACAGAGTCAGGCGTTTGGTACAATTGAAATTACTACAGAGTCAGGCGTTTGGTACAATTGAAATTATTAGTCAAGCGTTTGGACCAATTGAAATTATCACAGTCAGTCGTTTGCTGCGATTGAAATTATCACAGTCAGTCGTTTGCTGCGATTGAAATTATCACAGTCAGTCGTTTGCTGCGATCGAAATTATCACAGTCAGTTTCGTGTTGTGATTGAAAGTACCACATTCAGTTGTGTGTTATGGTTGAAATTAACACAGTCAATCGCTTGTTATGACCAAAATGCTTATTACAGAGCCATGCTTCTGAGGCATCTCTACTCGTATGTTTCAGGAGTGACTGCAAGATGATATCAAAAAATGCCAGCCATCTGGAGTGCAGTGGGCGTTATTTCCACTGTAAAGATCACTATTAGGCACGCAGCGGGTATTACTTGGTATTCAGTGGGTATTATTGGGCATGCTATGGGCATTATTAAGCATGCTATCGGTATTATTGAGCACGTTATAGGTATTATTTGACAAAGCTGGGTATTTATAGGGCAGTTAATTTTATTCTAGTACTGTGAATCAGTTACTTACAGTGGCAGCAGCTCGGCGCACAGGCATGGCCCGGTCAGTGAGACCCACTTTAGTTGCCTTGTAGATGTCTTTGTGCACATTAGAGGCCGCTGAGCCCATCCCAGCTGTGATCTGTGAACATGGTTGCTCAAGAAACAGCCCACACAAAATTACAAATTATACTTTTTCTTTTATGCATCTTATGTTTGCTACTGACTATGAGTTAGCTTGTAGTTGGCAACTGTTGTTTATTATAAATTGAGAATACTTGGGTTTAATAATAATTTTAACAGTTTAGTATTTCATCTTTCTGATTAGAGAAATAAGATAAAATGTTGTTGGTAAAGAGAAGCAGAAAATGATAATCATCATTGGCTGCATACATATTAAAGTATAATAAATTCATCACAGAATTTTATACAATGACAAAATACTTCAGATTATTGGCCTGTTACATTTTATTTCTAATTTTTATCATTTTACATGTTGTCTACAACTTATTTTTTCATATCCCTGAGAAAGGGTTTGCTATGAGCTATAAACCTTGTGGCCAAAATACAAGTAATACATTAAAAGAAAATTATTTTATTAAGTTTAGATATTTTATAACCTAAAACCACAATGTACATAAAAAGTACAATTGAAACTAGCAAACTCTTCCTAGTGAGTTTCCATTAGTGATATTTTTCATTTGTTTAAGTGTCACACTTGTGATATTGACTCTATGATGTCTCACTCCCAGTATAGGAATATAGAAAAATATATGACTTCTAATCAGAATTAGAAACAGTTTGAGCCATTTTAGCCACTAAAAATATGTGTGAGATTGGAAGATTTGTCAACCTTGACACCTGAATGCCAGTGTTTTATTATGGGTAAACAAAATGTTTTCACCTTGTTTTGCTAATAATGAGAACACAAGTCAAAAACATAGGTCATGAATTTTTGCATCAAAAGATGGGTGTACATAAACCTGTTGCATAGTCAGAGTACTCAGACTTTAGATGACAGACTATCATTTATCCACTGAAATAAAAATAGTTGACTTGCCTTTTCCAGGGTAATCATAATTTGGACTCTGAGCTGTGACTCGGCATTGCGTAAACTCTTAAGGAGGATGTGCACTGTATCTTCATATGAGCGACCCATCATGCGGCCCAATCTTTCGTACATAGCTCCAATGCATGTTACTGATGCCCTGCATGACGAAAATAATAATTAGGTTTATGAATGTTAATAATGCATCAAGTTCCAGGAATAAGATACAAACTCTTAAATAAAGATACCATTGAAGTCATAGTTAAGTAGTAAGAGAGGACACATATTGCCTAAGAATACTTTTCTTGTTCTTGCTGTATTTTATATAATATGTGAGAAATAATTTATCATTTGTCTAATATTACTCACTAGGTATATATTTTCTCAAAAAAAAAAAAGAAATTTGAGAAGACAATATCAAAACTAAGACAACTTATTTTTCAAATGGAATCTGTGAATTATTAGGCCTAATATAGTTTTTTCTTCACTTGACACAGTATTGAGTCGCACCCATGTCAAAAATTTTTAGGTAAACTTTTCAATACTCAAAAAAGAATATGTACAGTAACCTATTATTTTAGCTACATGTAAGGCTAAGGCATTGAGTAAAAACTATTATCTACAGAAAGAAAAAAATACATAGCTTAACTTCAATATTCATCATTTGAATCATATCATGCCAATAGTTTCATATTCTGGAAACATTATATGCTAAGGACTTACAGTCTGGTGGGTAAAAAGCTGGGAGAATCATCTTTGTTTTTGAGGACATCATTGCACTTGTTGATTGTCTCAAATAGAAGGAATGTGTCCCCAACACTGAAGAGAGTGGCCAGAGCATTGGCCACGAGTTGTCGTGTCGGAGCGCCCGTACAGACGGACATCTGGGCCACCAGCTGGCCCACTAGTTTTTGCTGGCATCCTTTAATGTCGGACTGCAAAATCCCAAGACTTTATAGCATCACAAGTGAAAAATAAGTTCCTTATCATCTGATACAAGAATATAAAAACTGATGCTGGCTATTGAGATGTATGTCTACAACATGCACTTCAGTTACACAAACAAATCTGTTTTTATCAATCAGAAACAAAATTTTAAACAGTAAATTTAAAATATCAATTTTCTTTTCTAGCCTACAAAAAACTGAGTTTTTTTTACATTTAGTTAAATCTGATATAAATTCAAAGTAGGAACAGCATAGGTAAAATCTTCATAGATCAAGAAATTCAGCTTTCCTGAATTATTTTTACAAAATGAGTTGATTGAATTAATTTTTTTAATCTGAATTACTAAATTTTATGCATCATTAAAATTATGAGCAGAAGTGTAGTAAGAAATATAAAATTAGTATTTTATAAACTATTGTGTACTCTGAAATATATAATTTTAATACATTAGTTTTGTGCAAAATGACAAAATTTGACTCCTTTAATTTAGTTGTAGAATATGCTTCAAAGCTTTTCAAAATTAAAAATACATATTACAACTGAAGAGTACATATATGTGGATCCCAACACTCAGTTCAAGAAAAGAGAGATTAATTCATTATGAAAATTAAATTTTTCTACATGCAGAACATGGAGCATTCAGAATTGAAGCAATAACTAAAAATAATAACAACCTCAAATATTTTCTCTTCACATCAGATAAGTAAGTCACCAATTCCAATTACTTGCATTCCAAAAGTTCCAATTAGTTTCCAGTTTTAACTCTGACTGAACTTCAAAATATAGTTATATTACCAAAATTGTTCTCACTTTGGCAATAAGATACAAGAAAAACATTAACTCCATTTTTTATCCTCTTAACAGTTGATTTAAACACCAAAAATTGTCAACAGACTTACAGTTTTTGAGTTTTCTCTACTCTGAAGGTAGCCTTTAATTAAACTTGATTAGTTCTGAGCCATAAAATTACCTGATAAACTTACATTGACATGTTTGGCCTGATTTAATTGTAAATCTTGTTTTATTATAGTCAAGTTACTTTTATAGTTTCCAAATCCCCTCTGCAAAATTTGAGCATAAGTTCCAATATTTCCATAATGACATGAATTTTTTTTCACTAATATTACTCACAAGAATTTCCCATTTCTAAATACATATCTTAATTTTGAAGGCTGTGTAGAATTTAATGAGGCAACCAAGTAGCCTCAACTCAGTGCTGTAAATGTTGCAGCTACCCTGCATACTCTGCTCACTAGATTCCTACTTCTATAAAGTTCAAGTATAATGAATTAAAAATTTCAATAAACCTTAATAGTACCAAAATTAGAAGGAAACCTCAAACTTTATAGTAGCTTAACATAAAAACAAATCATATTGATAGTTCATGAATTTAGATGCATACACACATTTTATGTCATACAAGAGTACAAGATACTCACTTTAATTTTATAATCGAGTTTCATAAATGTTAATGCAGAAGTAGAAGATAGCACTTCAGGCTAACTCAATCTAAAAATAAAGTTTAATTTGATATCTATTTTAAAAAAAATTTAAACAATTATTTTCATATAGAACATTTTCAATACAATGCTAACAGGTACAAGAGTTTAATATGTTATAGTAATTATCCTCAATCCAGTTATTTCACAGTAGTTTGATAACTTGAAATATTTATTAGTAAACAACAGTTTAATAATTATTCAACCTTAAATAAATTCTCAATCAGTTGATATACTATTTCAAAACTTAACTTATTATCTTATAAACATAGCTCATAATAAATGAATTAAGTTAAAAGGTTAAATCCCACACATCAGATAAACAATGACCAACTCCAATGACTAAACCAGAACAATTTTTCTTCTACAGAAACTGAGGAATTAAATCAGAAAAATTCGGCACAACCTTTGAAAAACTACTAAAAATTACAGTTACATAGACAGTGTCAATACATATAATTACCTTATTGGCCGCGCCGATTATTTTATTGAGAAAACGAAGCCATTCAAAAATGAAAATAGGTTTCTTGGACTCGGGAAGTTGCTGCAATGCAGTTTCATTGAGAGTTAAACTATGACTTAATTCCATTGCTGGTTTTATGGCACTAATATGTTGTAATCATGAGGCTTGATAGCCTCACGGTTCACGTTCAAAAATTGCTCTTAAATGGCTGAAAACATTAAAAATCGTAAGTTACATGTGCAGCTGATCTTAACTCACGATAACTATATGAGAGAATAGTTCTCACTTGTCAGGAACTTTCCGATCTAAGCTCTAAAGTGCGGATACGTCTCGTTGCACCAGTTTTTGTAGCATCTCACACGTAATTAGGGCAAGAATTTTAAGATCTCTGAAAAATTTCTCTTCTTCTCTCTTATCTAAATAAAAATGACCAAATACAACAAACTCATTGACTTCTAAGGAGTTTTTCAGTACTGTGATGATGTGTGAACTTCAGTTGTAAATGAGTATTTATCGTTCGGTATAAAAATTCTTCAGCGTTTAACAGCAATGATAAATTAACAAATCCGTTTTTGTTAAAAAATATTTACAATATAGTGGCTTTTATTACTACTGGGCCACTGTTCATTTTTCACTAAAAGTTTATAAGGATTTTATTACTCACGAACTATTTTGAGCCACCGTAGTCGAGTGGTATGCGGCCCGTGTTCTGTATCGGGTCTCTGCTTGTGCAGAAAGACTGCGTGCGGGTTCGAAACCCGGCAATGAATACGAGCTATTTCTCGTTTCACGCCGTGAGCTCGCACTTATCGGTAAGACCTCAACTCATCGCCCATGGACACATCCCAGGATCGTCGCATGGAGCTCACCATCACCCTTACTCTAAGAATGTTAACCTTAAGAATTTGAAAAACCAATGTACTAAATGTCTATGTACTGTGTACTTGATTGGAAATAAAGATTGTTTGTTTGTTTGAACAAATAATACATCAGATTGTTTTATACGAATAATAAATACACTCACAAATATAATTACATGTGTGAATAGAACTCGTTGACCAAGATAATAGCGAACATCAATGTCGTGTGTAAACTTACTAAGTTGAATTTTCTTTATTCGTAAAACTTGAGGGTAATTATACAGCAGTGATACTTTAAAAACTCGTAATTTTTGAAATTAGGAATAACTCTACTAGATACTTCCGACATACTTCCGGAAGATATAAAAAGTCAAGCTCTGATTAAGCATCAGAACCTATACTCTCAATATTAATAAGTTAAAATAATTTTTAATACTCTCTAGTCGGCATTGAATCAAAAAATGCGGTGTTTCGTGTTAGTTCAGCGCTAAAAAAGTTTAGATGTCATAGTGAATGGAGCCTGTACGTTGATTCAGTTGAAGATTTTATTGTGTCTATCACGCCTCATCACCGTGAAATACGATCAAGACTTAAGATGCGAGAGCACTAAACAACCTCCGTTCTGCGCAGTTCATCCCTGTACCGAATGCTCCCTTCAATGAAAGAGATTATACCATGGTATTCCTTTCCAGCGATGTTCGTGGAGGTTTCATTTTCCTATACAAGGATAATGCAAACTCGATTCTATGTAGACGCAGGAAAATAAAAATAAACTTAGTGAGCTGAAAGATATAGAATTTTTGATACAAAAAATACGTAGGAAGTGAGCTCTACAGAAGGCCATGGCTGAGATTAGATCTTCTTTATAAAGTGAGCAAGTTCTATTATTGAAGTCTCTATTGGAGAATTATTACTGTACATACATTGCAGTTATGCAAACCAGAAGTCAATTCCAGAAAACATTCGTTTCCTATAATACGATTCCATGAATTCTAGGTATAATAATGTGCTTCAGTCTAAGCATAACACACTTCAGTCTTGAAAATTCTTCCCCCCTACACTCTAAATTATTCACAACTAGTCGATCCACACAAGAAAAAATTTGCGCATTTTTGACTGATTTTTTTCATTTGATTTTCCAGTGGATGCAAGTTTTGCAAAAGAGTTTCCACTTTGAAGGATGTGCCTTTGGTATGCACAATACAATGCTTACAATACATGTATACTCGTTCCAGTGAGAAATCAATACTTAGTATAAGATAAACAGGTTATTTCACCATGCAGTATTTCGACTTTCGAGCACATATTCCAGAAACTATATTTGTCATTGTAATTCAGGGATGAAATTTTATGGTATCTCATCTTGTTATTCGATAGACGAATTTTCTCCATCTAAATTTTCTCCTATATAGACGAACCAACGAACCAGCCAACTAACCAAGCAAGCAACCAACTGTGTATTATTATATAGTGGGATTAAAATTCACGGGAAGATATACAGGCGGATAGTTTGAACTTGACATTCGCTGAAGAACCTCCAACAATGGGTCGAGGATAAATATAAATCGCAATTTCAATTAACGATATAAAAATCCTAATTGAGTATAAGAAAAAACTACAAGGGCGATGGTAAGTGACTACATACATTTAATACACAATAACAACCAAATTTGGAACTGAAATATTTTCGTATATAAGATACGTATACTATAATCAAATAGCACATTCTTTAGATTCAAGAAGACGGGACTCGCGTGGATGACACTGTCTATGCAGCTGCCTACAGGATCATGAGACGGTATGTTATAGTGAATCAATTGTAGAAATTAGTTATTTTTGTAATTCAGGCCTCCCTACAAATTTTTAACAGTCTTAGTGGTGAACATTAAAAAAAAGAGTAAAACACATAACAAAGCAGTCAGATATCGTCGTATTATTACATAACACGATACGTTAAACTTCAAAAAAGAAAACATATCATTCACTAAGAAGCTTAACAAAGCAAAATTCCGGGAAAGAACACATGGTTTATCTTGCGGTAGATCGCTATGTGCTCAAAGTGACACTTTGTGAGAGCTGCTAAGCCGCGTAGGAGTGTTGGCGAGACTAAACTTTGTCGATAATCAAATTCACCTTGAGAAACCTTTAATTATTTAAGACGGGCACTACCTTCCACGTAGAAGAACAACCACCAGCAGAATTAAATGTTAACGCACGCGATGAGAAGTAAAAGAAAAAGAACAAGATACAGAGGAATTTGAGTGAAGTTCATATGATGGTATCTGACATTTACACAGAACCACAACTGTAGAACAAATGCGTGCCAGTTGTGAAATGTGGAAAATTGTTGCAGTGGCTTGATTTAAAAATATAGTCCTTACTACACAGTTATGACTGTACAGCTATACGATCGTTTTTGGCACCATGCTTTTAAGGCGGAGTGGATCATTGTACCATGTTAATTATTTATTCCAAAAAAATATGGAAATACATACAGTATACTATCCAGAATTTCAAGCACGTAAAATATCTTGATTATGCAAGAGAGTTGAATAATTTTAAAACTTGGAGTACATTTCAAAATTCAGAAAATTTACATGTAATCATAAGATTAAATGACTCTGGTCAGAAGTAGCAACGATCAATAATAAATAAATTAAGTACTTGAAAAAACGTAAAATAACAACATTTACTCATCATTTGCATGAAACGAGAGACCCATCACAGGAACGACTTAAAGGACATTTGTGAATGAAAAAATCTTGCGAGGAAAAAAATTAACGTGAAAATACAAAACAACCGTGGCCAGTAATAACAATCGGTTTTAAATTTGAAAAAATAAAAGCCCATTTAATGTGTAGCTGCTGAAATAAATGCCGCAATCACATGATTGAAATGAATTAAATGGCTTTAGAAAACAGCCCTAATGTTTCAAACAGAAGTTTCTGACGCAAAATTAATTTAGTCATAAAACAACATTGTTAAAAATATTAAGATTCATGAACAGAAGAGACATTGTAATTGCATAAGTTTTTATAACATATTTTTGATAGAAGACAGCAATATTAAACGTAAGGATCAAAGATTTGGGAAACGCCATTAGGAATGAAAAGCGCAACATATTCCCGAATTAATAGGAAAAAATACGCTGACACCAAAGCCTATATGCAAGCCACATACCACATTGCGAATATATTATTTATCAAGCATTTCTTTATTTATACAGCAGGTACAGACATATGTATAATTGTTTCATCTACATAGAATCTGTGAGAAAATATGTCTTTTCAGTATCTCGAGTTTCAAAATCTATGTACAATAAAAATAAATAAATTTGTTCTAGAATGCTATAAAAGCAGAATAATTACCCGTCAATGACTAAAATAGATTAAAATACTTAAAATCGACACAAAATGCACTTGTACGTTACGAAGAGTACATGTTAAATTCTACATCTTGTAACGGAAATGGATGTTACATTTTGCTTTATGTAGTAAAGTCGTAACCGGTCTCTACAGGAGTATACTGGGTGCTGCAAATTGATGACATTTGTAGCTTCTTTGAAATAATGTGCCCAACAGGAGGAGGCGTGTAATAACTGATGCGATTTACAAACTAGTATTGAAATATACTATATATGGTTATCTCGATGATTTTTGTTACTCATGTCCGTCTTGGGGTATGGTGTTTGAATGTAGCCAGTGTTGCAGAGCACTTCCGAAGGCCTGTAGAGACGAGCGTAAGAGATTTCTGCGGACTAGGGGCCTTTGTGGATTCCAGCAGTGGTGGTATACGGTTACAATGGTCGTGGTGACGAACTCCGGCGCTGGTTCCCTTTGGGGGTTATGTGATCTTAGGAACCTAATCGTAAGACGCAGGAATGTAGCTGTCTCGTTGGTGTTGTCTGCTGGGTATCTAATACCCACATCCTGCTGCTGCGCCTTATGAAGACCAATGGTTTCGGTCTAACCCAGTCGGCTCCAGTACTGATTGTAGCGTGAGCTAGCGATACACTACAAGTTTCAATAAAAGCGAAATAGAGTAAAGAATGAAAAGTATGTTTCTATTTTCGAAACATCCATATAATGTATTTTTCATTATTTCTTTTCCTTCGTTCACATATTTTTATTCTTTACATTATTTTGCTTTTATCAAACCTACAAATCTGTCAGATCATTCTCCGCACCGAGTGTAAGAAAGTGAGAAACAGAAGTCTCTCGACAGAGTAATATATCACAGAGAAAATAATACTCTTTCGAGAGAGTTATATAGCAAAGAGAAACTAATATTATTATTCTCTCGAGAGGGTACCATTTCCGCAGGCTTAGTTTGTTCAAAAACAGTGTTTTAAATACGAGAACACAAACTCCAGTACTTTTAGAACCAGAAGATATTTCAAAACATAAATAGTTAAGTTATAATTTTATAATTATCTACGTATGTGCATAAATATTTACGCATTTGTTTTCTAATAGGTATGTATGAAAAAATATTTATTTCTGTTTTTAACTACATTTTTGGAGTACAGAAAGGAGTATTCAATACGCTGTAAGACATACCATGGATTAGAGAAAACTTACGACACTGAATTTTTCCTACAATTGCATATCAAGTGTGATAACTTTTTCGAGCAGGTGGTCAATTGAACAGATTTACTAATGCATTTATGAACTTACGGGTGATGTGGATTGGCTCTGGAACAATCATCGGAATGGATGATCTAATTCTTATTAATTACCTTCACTCACTATGATGACATAGGCTATCATTTACAAGTTTTGTTTTGAGTTGTGCTACGTAGAAACTTGAATTTGAAGGAGTTGACATAGAGCAGAGCAACTAATTCTGATTTGGGATGAGTTCAAAGGTGTTGCAGGCATCGACTTCCGACATATTATACATTTGAAATCTTGTCATCAACTTTGATGTATTTTCTTATATTATAAAATACGAATTTACTAAACTGTTAATGAATCAGCTCAATTGTCAAGCCACAGCCCCAACAAAACTGGTTATCTAATATTCCTTTAAAAGGTGAATTTATTTTAAAAACATAATTTTAATGAAGCATTGCTTAGCGGTAAAATTCGATCGTTTCAAATAGCTTTAAAGTTCGGTATTCTAGCTTTGGTCCCGGAAATACTATACTTTCACTCTATATTAGATCAAAATCATCAAAAACGACTAGAATACTACTCATACTACCAAAGTACATCGAGAAAAAACTTAAAGACAGGCATAAACTAGTGGACGATCAGTTCTCAATTACAACACGATTTCATGTACGATCAGCTCTCAAGCACAATACTATTTTATATACAAAAATTTCACTAAAGAAAGTACGTGGATATAGTATTCATGATACAAATCATCAGTCACGTTGTCTTAATGGTATAAAATGAGTTCAAAAAGCAGAATTGTTGACATAAAAATTCACGTACTTCCAACACACCGGATATGCCCCTGTCATGTTGTTGTACCACTGGAATACAACAGTTATCGCAACAAGAAAAGTGCAAGCATAAAAGCCATACATCTCAAGCAGAGGTAGTGTTTTTAATTTAACGTAATTTGATTTGGAAAATGTTGAAAATTTGAAGTAGACTATTAGGTCTCTTGATTTCATACTTTTTGTTTTGTTTTAGACGCTCGGCTTATGTATCTCTGAATGAGACGCTTTTATTCGGAGGATTCGAATCTTATCATTAGGGAATTTAGTTATTTTTTGTCAAATCATGACATTGAGATCAGCTAGGTGTGAAAACTGTGATATGTACCTTACTACATAAAAATACATGCAAACAGAAAATTATTTCTTCAGAGAAGTGCTTCTTAGTAGGAAAAGATAAATTTCTCTGGAATTGTATCTTGAACTGCTTTCTCCAACACAGAAAAACACTTTGATCAAAGTGGCTGGCAAATGAGTTAAACTGAGTTATTTTATAAGAGCTCGCTAGATGAAAAACCTTCTAGATGTTCCCAACTAGTGATGGTAGCAACCACGTACAGCTGAAGCACCTGAAGAGAGCTTGAGACAACTAGTGATGGTAGCAACCACGTACAGCTGAAGCACCTGAAGAGAGCTTGAGACAACTAGTAATGGTAGCAACCATGTACAGCTGAAGCACCTGAAGAGAGCTTGAGACAACTAGAGTAATGGTAGCAACCACGTACAGCTGAAGCACCTGAAGAGAGCTTGAGACAACTAGTAATGGTAGCAACCACGTACAGCTGAAGCACCTGAAGAGAGCTTGAGACAACTAGTAATGGTAGCAATCATATACAGCTGAAGCACCTGAAGAGAGCTTGAGACAACTAGTAATGGTAGCAACCACGTACAGCTGAAGCACCTGAAGAGAGCTTGAGACAACTAGTAATGGTAGCAACCACGTACAGCTGAAACACATATTTCTCACCGAGACGTACGTAGGTGCCCTCAGAGCGCTGTAGTCAATGACGTAGATGAGTAGCCTGCAAAAAAGTTCTGGCGATGCTCTTCGTCAGGAATTTAAGTAATTTTCATGGTTTTAACATTGTAAAACGTGACTGAGGTTCAAACAACACAATTTTCAGAAAATATGCATTCTCTGGAGTTAAGACTAAATATCTGGCATAGTATGTTATCATTCATCGTGGTATTTTATTGATATGTTTTCGTAATAGATATTAAGCAACGCGCTCATATGTATTTCTACCGTCATGAAGTAATGAATGCCAGCCTTAAAGACTGTAGCGATGAGCAAACTGAAGATACACTGTGTAAAAGAATAGTTTATTTCTCTTGCTTTGTTATGGAGGTGCACCGAGTTCATTGTTTCTAAGCAAGTTCTTCCTAAAAATTTCGTGATACGTCGTCTAGTGCATAAGATTGACGGGGTATTAGAAAAATAGCTGTCAAAAATTTATGTTAAAATTCACGATAATTACTGAGTTCGGGGTATATTTAGAAGGTTGATGTTGCGTACGAAGTACTGGTTAAAATCAACGGTAATAATGGAGTTACTGTCAAGTGTATGCTGCTATAGTGTCTTACAAACCTAGTTAATGCTTTGTAGCCACGTTATTCTAGACGTTTTTAATACAAGTGTCTTACAAAAATGTACTCACTCTTTTACTGCCTATTTCTCTGGGGCGAATATTAAAGTTTTTCATGGCAATAAATTTTCTTAAATTTAACGTCTCTACTTCAATTCAACTTATTTAATTTGTATCTATGTCAATAAACACAAAATTCAAAACAAAATATACGAGTAATGGGCAGTCAAAAAGTAAATACAAGTTTCTTTGACACCCTGTCCAGGATAAGCCTCGTAAACTAAGTAAACACGCCATCAGAAATCGCGCTATTCTCGAGATCAGCGACAATGTGTCTCGATCACCTCGGTTGAAAGGTCCGTGCACGGCATCATTGTTGAGCTTCGAGTTCCTTGTCTTTGGCTTCTGCTTCGAGTTTCTTCTTGGTGGACTCAGCAATCTGCTGCCAGCGCTCATAGTTGGCATAACAGCCCTCCAACATAGGGCGGCTCATGGGCACCAGATTGAGCAGCAGCTCGTAGCACGGGATGCAGATCCCCTTCAGAAAGCCGACCTGCGCAAGCAGGTCCTCATCAGCACCAAATGAAAACGGCGCAGTGCTTTTTACTTCGCAAAATTTATTTATCATTGTGATGACTATGTTTTTTTTCTGAGAAAGCTTCATGATTTTGTTACCAGAGTATCGAATAAAATATCTCTTCACGATAATTGACTGTTTTAAATACGTTATTTTCATCAGATAATGTAATTATAAAATGATATATTTTATAATGCTTGTAGATTTGAATTACTAGACTGACATGAGCTTTTAAGAAATTTATAGTAGTGGTTATACAAACAATTGAATAAGTTATTACTTACAAAAGAATACACATTACGTATTGCCTATTAATGGTCTGCAGACCAGAGGCTTACTGGTCTACACACAAGAGACTTTCTCGTCTACACACAAGAGACTTTCTCGTCTACACACAAGAGACTTTCTCGTCTACACACAAGAGACTTTCTCGTCCACAGACAAAAGACTTTCTCGTCTACACACAAAAGACTTTCACGTCTACACACAAAAGACTTTCTCGTCTACACACAAAAGACTTTCTCGTCTACACACAAAAGACTTTTTCGTCTACACACAAGAGACTTTCTCGTCCACAGACAAAAGACTTTCTCGTCTACACACAAAAGACTTTTTCGTCTACACACAAGAGACTTTCTCGTCCACAGACAAAAGACCTTCTCGTACACAGAAAAAAGACTTTCTCGTCTACACACAAGAAACTTACCAGTCTGCACACAAGATTCTTACCTGAGACATTGGCTGCTCGGAGACCTTCTCTCTATCCATCATGGCCATCGGTGTCTTGCCCGCCGCTTTCTCAGCGTCCCCCTGCCTCAAACAATACGTAATTTATGACGTCAAATAATATTTCTCTCAGTACTGATCTTTACTCTACGACAGAATTTATGCATAAGGATATCTAGCTACTTATGCAAAATTGATATTTAAGCGACATGCTTACAATTGGTGTTTAAAATTGTATTAGCAAATTGAAGAAAGTACGCGCCAGGACGATTTAACACGTTTCCTGCGGTTGCCTAGCCGGTGCAAATCTTTACTTTGTACAAAAAGTTACTAGAAAGCTTTGAAAAAATTACAGAACCTAACTTGAGTGACCCACCGGTGAGTCAATTCGCAGGAAATGTGTTAAATGTGTCTCTGAAGGACTTGTGACACTTAATTACGCCACAATTGCAAGTGGTTTCACCTGCTCGTAGAACTCCTCGAATATGACTTTGACAGTCTCGACCTGCACGTCCCAAGGCTTCGTGGAGGCACACAGATCACACGCTGTCATGGCGATAGCTTCCAGAAGGAGCCTGAAAACCACAGAAAAACTCGAGTCCTACCGAAAAATCACCAGCTTGGTCGACTGGTGAGCGAATCTGCTTGCAAGCGGAAAGACCCGGGTTCGAATCCCGCTGCCGACATGGTTGACGCGGCTAGAAATACGACATGGGACTTGGGTAAACAACCGAATAATTATCGAAGTAATTATCCGACCCAAGAATGGGCCAGAAGGTTCGTTCCTATAGCCTCATTCTATTCTATTCTAAATGCATAATTTTTCAAATCGAACAAACTCACTAGGGGGACTGAACTTATAAAAAGTACGCAGGGTATGTATTATTTGTGGCTCATTAATAATATGTCCCTCAAATGTCTCTATTATTTGATTTTGTCTAAATCCTTTGTTATTTTTACATTGTTTGAAAATGTGATTGATTATATGATAACATTTTTAGAATAAAAACAGTTAATTGTCATTAATTTGAACCTTATGTATGAGTGATCCAATATAAATTTCGGCATAACCAACATAACCAATCTATCCATTTATACTATACAGCGTGTTCATGAAAAATGTATATATTTATATGAACGATACCGATGTATACATTTTTCGTGGACACGTTGTGTAATAAAGCTGCCGTGTATTCATTTATAAATATATTTCTTTCACTCCCAGCGTTCAATTAGAGAGGGAAAATTAATTTAAAACAAATCATTACTAAGGCGCTGATAAAAAATAAATGTTCATCCTAATATCTATAAAATAAGTGATTTTTCCCCTCATTAGTCTCCTTCCTTTTCAATATGGAAACTCCATCGGAAAGGAAGCATTGACTAGCAAAGGAAAAAAATTAATGAAAAATCGAGTAACTTTTCCTGAGCGTGCCTCCTACTAATATAAAATATTAGTAAGAACCAATGTAACTCTACACCGGACACATTTATCTGGTCCAAAAATTACAATAATAAGTAACCTAATAATAATAATCGATATATATAATAGACAATGTATCTCCATCTCTCTCTCTCTCTCTCTCTCTCTGTGTCTCTGTTTGTGTCCGTCCCATTACTTCCTATCTATTACTAACGAAAAATTTTTGAACTGAAATGAGAACGAGTACACATGTATTCTAAGCACCGAATCAGTATAAAATACTTCATTTTTCTGTTATTAGTTTTCTTCTCTTACACGGCCATGTTATCGGAGGAAAGATACAGAATAGAATTTCTGTATATATTCATGAAAAATATTCATATTCTGATAGTACCACGGGTAAAATTGAAAAATGTACAGGGTGGCCCATAGGTAAAGTACCTTTTTAAAACTATTATAGGTATAAAACTACAAATAGTAAAGAGATTTGGTTAATTCAGAATAAATGAGAATCTTTCAAAGTTTTCTACTAGCGTATCAAGTCTACCGACAATCACAACATATTGCCCAAAAAATTCATAAAATCCACTCCTCAAAATGAATAGCTACACAATGGAACAACAAGCAAAAATAATGGAACTTTACTTCCGATGTAATTGTTCGGTTACTGCAATTCAGAGGAATTACAGAAATATTGATGTTATTGAAAAAAGTCCTTCGAAGAACTGCAAAAAAACTGGTATTAAAATTTAGAGAAACTGAGACAACAGTAGACAAACAACGTTGTGGAAGGCCACGGACCATACGAACTGGTGCTTCAATTCAGCTTGTTGCAACGAGTGTTGCTGATTTGAAACCCAATAATTCATCGTAAATCTTTACTACTTTAATCTATATATTAATTACAAATCATTCAAATCTAAATCGAGGAATTTCCATGGCAACTGTCTAGTTAAGAATAATAAGTGACCTGTGCTCTAAGTTGTTCCAGTCGAACGCGTCCTCTTCCAGGAGTCTGGTGAGCTTGGCTTTGGTAGGGAAGAAGAGTGCCAGATCCGTAGCCAAGATACAGTGTTTGATATTGCTCAGCACCTGCTTGTATTCTGTTGACGTCAGCTTGCTGAAGATGTTGTGGCCCTCCTGTCATACAAACCCGCGTATCTCTTGTCATAAGATGTAATTATCTGAGATACGTAAGGTGTCAGAGAAAAAACGGAACCCAGCTTTTAATAAAGATAGGAATGAAACTACTAGATTGGAGAATATTGTCAACCACAGTACGTGTTGTGTCAATAAAAATGATTGAAGTTTGAATACCAAAGTATTAACGGAGATGTGTCAGAATTTTTTATAATTAGTTGTCAAGCCCTTCCAATACATTAATTATGTTATGGACATAATACATATGTATTGTACATATCAGTATCAGCCACTCTTGTAGTTTCATTAAAATCTTGATTGAAAACTAAATTCTGTTTTTTTCGGCGACACCCTGTATCAAATTTGAAACATCAGCTGAGTTTTTGATTTTGTAGAAATATCAAAGTTAGAAGTCAAGGGAAGCTAAGAATTGCGGTAAATACAAAACCAGGGTAACTGCAGTAACTGTTGACTATCATATCAATACTGTAGAGATAAAAAACTTTGTTAAAAGTTACTAAAAGCTCAGTAAAACGAAAAGGCAACGCTTACTTTTAGTATAGAATAATTAAAATACACTAAAACACAATTTAAGATCGTTTATTGCCAAATTTTCAGCCACTGAATTTAAGAGGTAGAATAAGTCATATCTTGAATTGGTCGACGCATCTGGTGACGACTGCAATACTGTTTTAAATCACTACACCATAACCTACCGATACTTAAACACTGATATCATCTGCTGCAGGAGTAGGTGTTGTCTAACTCACTTGCTGCAGGAGCAGGTGTTATCTAACTCACTTGCTGCAGGAGCAGGTGTTGTCTAACTCACTTGCTGCAGGAGCAGGTGTTGTCGAACTCACTTGCTGCAGGAGCAGGTGTTGTCTAACTCACTTGCTACAGGAGCAGGTGTTGTCTAACTCACTTGCTACAGGAGCAGGTGTTGTCTAACTCGCTACAGGAGCAGGTGTTGTCGAACTCCCTTGCTGCAGGAGCAGGTGTTGTCTAACTCACTTGCTACAGGAGCAGGTGTTGTCTAACTCACTTGCTGCAGGAACAAAGAGTTATTTAACTTACTTTCTGCAGAAGCAGGTGTTGTATAACAAACCTGCTGGAGGAACAAGCGTTGTCTAACTAACCTGCTGGAGGAGTAGGTATCGTCTAACAAACCTGCTGGAGGAGTAGGTATCGTCTAACAAACCTACTAGAGGAGTAGGTATCGTCTAACAAACCTGCTGGAGGAGTAGGTATCGTCTAACAAACCTGCTGGAGGAGTAGGTATCGCCTAACTAACCTGCTGGAGGAGTAGGTATCGTCTAACAAACCTGCTGGAGGATGGTGATGGTCTGATTGAAGTGGTGTCGCTCCAGAGTGGAGGTGGTGTAGATGGCAGCCAGAGGACTCTCAGTCTCCAGCATGAACTTATTGTTCTTTCCTCGATGGTCCAGATCGTGACACAAGGCCCCGATGAACAGCGATAAACACTGACCAATGCAAGACACACAGGTTAGAGACGTAACATTATCTGAATAGATCCACATTGTTTACCTCTTAAAAATATTTAAAATAAATAAGCAGAAATATAGGGAGTACAGTTTCTATTTCCATGAAACTAAGAATTGCCTCATCTTATACTGTATAATCATGTTGAATTAATTGGACGTAATATTTTTGAGTACCGGTATTTTCAAAGCGACGTTTTTTGAAAAAATGATTCAGCTGACGGTTTCAGGGAACTAGAATAGCACATCTCTAGGTGCTGGAATAACTTCCCTCATAGGCTGGAATAACTCACCACGAGGTGCTGGAATAACTCCCCTCATAGGCTGGAATAACTCACCTCGAGGTGCTGGAATAACTCCCCTCATAGGCTGGAATAACTCACCTCGAGGTGCTGGAATAACTCACCTCGAGGTGCTGGAATAACTCACCTCGAAGTGCTGGAATAACTCACCTCGAG